>MNCI01010725.1:55946-77860 GCA_015680685.1 Gnetum montanum | reverse complement strand
CCCCCCCCCCCCCGCAAGACAAACGCGAGGCCATCTCGGGTGACTTAGTCTTCAGTGTTATAATAATTTATTTCATTTTATTCTTTATTGTAGCTTTAACTGACTATTTCATCTTCCTTGTGGTATAGAATCCAGATGAAGCCACAGGGCTTGATGAGGTAGGGAATGATGGGGTAGGCGAAGGGTCATAGCATAGCAGCTAGACATTTTATTTGAATTTCTAGAAAGAATGTTACAAACATTATTGATTTATGAAAGAAAAAATTCAATAAAATGAAATTTATTTTGCTTATGTGTTATGTATTATACTTATTTTTATTTTACTTTATTCTTTTTCTTTCTTTTCTTTTTATTATTTTTATGTGTTATGTGTTAGAAGCATCTTGTTTTAGTTTTATGATAGTTTAAGGTCATTCCGAGCTGTCCCTAATTTTAGGCCATTTCGGGCCATTGCTAGTTTTAGGCCATTTTGGGCCGTTGGATGATGGTAAGAAAAAATTTTGCCAGTTTTAGGCCTTAGCGGGCTGTTGTGTAATGTAAACAGTAGATGTGATATGATCAGTTTAAAGAATGAATTAGAAACTTAGCATAGATGGGTGAATGTAAAGAAAACAAGGAATAGATGTATAAAGAGCATTAATTAGGTGAGGAGCAGTGGAGTTGTTATGCTACACGAGTAATGATTATTCTCATAGCTACTTCCTAAGCCATCGTGGGCTTGCCGATGTGTAAGGTCGAAGGGGCTTTATTGTAGTATTCTTCTATGTCATTATTTACTACATGAAAAGGCAACTCGGTCCATTTCATTCCATTTTCTAAGCTAGCGTTTTGGGCCGGCTCATTTGCCAAACAAGTCGCTTCAGTGGAGATGGGTATTTCATTCTCAGAGGTTATGACCTCTGAACCTTGCTCCATATCGACATTGTTTATCGCCTGGGTTGCTATTTTGTCACCATGGAGCACCACCTCCCTACCTGCATAAGGTAGCTGGATTTCTTGATGTATGGGTGAAGAGACGATCGTAAGTTAGGCTAATCATGACCTCCCCAAGATCAAGTTAATCCTAGGCATCTCTTCTACCATGATGAATATTTCACTTGTGGGGAACTAGTCCCCTACCACAAAGTTAATATGGGTAGTCCCTTTTACCACCACCCATGCTTTGTTGAAGGACTTCAGACATGACGTTGTCATGGGTTTGATTTGGTCCACCAAACCTAGCTTGTCCACTATGGGGAACGGGATGACATTTGTAGCAACTCCATCATCAATGTGTACCCTTTAGATCTTGTGTTGACTGACCTGAATTATGATGAATAGGAGTGCTATTGTCACTTGACCCTTTTTAGGGTCATCCTTAATGGACTCATCATGAAATGCCAACTAAGATGGTGGTGGTTCTTCTGGCGTAGAAGGAAGCATGATCGCATGGATTGCTTTCTCCTCTATCGACATGTTTTCGTCAATGGGTATGGATGTCAACATGCGAACCAAGGCCTCATGGTGTGCAGTGGAGGTCATTACCATGTCATACAAGCTCAAGGTTGTATTCTTATGTTTCAAAGCCTACTTGACCTGAGTGAGAGAATTTAAAAGGTTTTGTCCACTTTCTGGTTGTTTGTCACCCTTCTCTTCCTCCATTCATCCTAGAAGACAAATTTCTTGAGGAGAAATAGTTACTGGTTTGGGGTTAGACCTTTTAGGATGGGATGGTGATGATTTTGTAAGCGTAGCAGCATTATCTATTGATGGTGAGGGTGGCGTAGATGCGAAGGACAAAGGGGTAGGGTTGGAAGGACGTGGGGTAGTACGTTCCTTAGTTGTTTCATTCGTCAAACACTCTTCTTGTTTCTTTGAATGGGAAGGCTATGATGTTGTCTTGTGTTGGCTTTGTGGGATGGGGGAAATATAGTGTTTTGGCCGCCTAATGACGAATGGTGTTTGTGGCATTAGTGCGGATGATGATGTAATTTTTAGTGCAAAGGATGCAGGGGTGGATGTCCGAGGAGGAACCTTAAGGCTGAATGGTTTCTATGGTGTCTTTTTTGCCATTGTTGGTGTCGCTACGCTACGTTGAGGTACATGAACCACAAACGGTTGCTGTGGTGGTTTTGGATTACTGTCTATGCCAATCATGTTGATAATGTACCTTGCATCGTTAACATTAAGGAGGTCCTTGTCAACATGCATGGATTGATTCTTGAGGCAGATATGGTTGCTTTCATCCAGCACCAACTTCCCTTGATCAATCATCCATTGAATGTCATCTTTTAAGGCTAGAAAGTAATCCATGTCATGACCAAAAAGTTGGTGGTAGTCACAAAATCGCTCCAGCTTGAAGTTCTTAGGAACTGGAGGCTCATTGGGCATAGCCAAGGAGGGTTTCCTAAGGAGCTCACAGTATTGTTGATGCCTTTTGGTCACCTCCTCTAACATCCGCTTATGTTGGATGTGCCCAGCCCCCAATAATTACTTTAGAAGTTCTGAAGGCTTAACAGGTAGAGGCATGTATTTGGAGCAATATTTACACTCAAATTTGGGTTTGGATTGGGTTGCTACCTCTGATGTTGATGTGAATTGTTGGGCAGCATTAGTTGGACTAGGTGTAGGGTTAGTTTCCGATGTTGCTACTTTTTGTTACTGTTGTTGGGCTTCACATCGTTTGCCATGTAAACCATCGTGGCCATTGCGGCGTTGCCCTTCTCTTTGTCTTTTTAGTATATGAATTCTTGTACATGACATAGGTTAGGTCTTTACTGGCCTCAACCGCATCTTGAATGCTCTTTGTCTGGGTGAAAGCTTGACTGAGAGACTATGGAGCTAGGTAATATAGCTTGGATTTAATGAAATCATTTACCACCCCCTTGAAGATGGCTGGCAAATGGGCCTCCATGATAGGCTTATGGATCTCGTTCAAGGTGGCACTCTACCGTTGTATAAACTTTTGTACCAACTCCAACGGGTCTTGCTTAACACCCATCAACTGGTCCAACATGACTTCAGGTTTCAAGTTATACTTAAAGAGGGTTACAAACTAGGTCAAGAGCTCTTCCAATGTTGAGATGGAGGCACACGAGAGCGTGCAGTACCAGTCTAAAGCTTTGCCCATCAAAGACATAGCAAAGAAACGAATAATGGTTTGCAGCCACCACAGCAACAATAGCGATTTATATCTAAATGTGACTAAATGCGCATTAGGATCGCCCTCCCCATTGTATTTTGTGAAGTGGGGGAGTGGCATCCCAAGAGGTAACGCAAGCATAGGAATAGCCAAGATAATGGGGTCATCATGGTAGAAATCCATGACTTGCACCATATCAGAACCGGAAGCTTTGAGATGCTTGATCTCTTCAATAAGGGTCTGGATAAGTTGGAACACTTAATCCAGACCTAGAAACAATGCAGACGATTGTGAGGTTACGGGAGAAAACATTGCTAGTAGCGTAGTAGTGGCAGCAGCCTGGCTTATAGGGTGTGTCATTGGGGTAGCCCCTACGAAGGGTGTTACCTATGAGGTCCACCATCTAGTGGGTGGTTCCATTGGAGTAGCTGCTGCTGGTGGTGCTGCAGGGTTAGTCATTTGTAAGGCTGATGGGATGGTCCATAGCCCCACGCTTGGTTGTGACACTTGTGGAAATTGGTATGCTTAGTGGTAAGGGTAATGTGACATTTGGTGAGGCTACGAAACAGGGAGCGAAGTGGTTGGGGTCCACCACGCTGTTGGGTTAAGGCTTGCCACTGATGGTGGAATAGGTGTAGATGATGGATGAGGAGTAAAGGCTCCATGTAGCTGTGAGGAAGATGTGGTGTATACGTAGGGTAATGTAGATGTGACCGGTGCCTAGTACAAGGATGGAATAGAATGAGGGGGGAGAGTGCCTAGGTGTGAAACTGAGGGAGGCATGTGCTGATACGCTGAGGGTGCAAGACGGCTTCCCATGGTTGATGAAAATGTAGATTGAGGTGGATTCATGGCATTCACAAAGGAAGCTATTGCAGAAAGCAGGTTTGACCTAAAGGCTATGGTGGGAGGGATGGTCACAGGGTAAGTCTAGCCACCCCCCTCAGATTAGGAGTCTAGGTCTTCTTGCCCATCCTGAAATGCTTCATCGTAGTGGGATGCTATGTCTTGGTCCCTAAGCTTACTAACCCATAGCAGTTGATTGAAGATCCACTAATACATCTGCGCCAAGGGGATGACAACATCAGGGGTAGGGACAAATTCCCTTCCATTCTGATAAAGGAACTCGAAACTATGTTTGTGCTCGAGTTCTTGGCAATCCAGTGGAAAATATACCTAGATCTTTGTGCAGATAAAGTCATAATGCTCTACATCTTGTGCTAAGAACTTAGGTGACAAATGTCAAATCCTAAGTGACTAGCATGGTGCCAGCATCGGGCTAGGTGGCCGCTCAGCACTCATGGTGCTTTGGGCCAAGAAAGGAGCCTCAAGGCTCGAGGTGGAAACAACCGTTGTTGTTGGAATCATCTTGCATGACAGAAAGAGGAGATCGCAAACTAGAAACATGGAAATCAATGGGAGACAGGAGGCTTTACATCCTATCGAGTTCCAAAGGAACTGTTGTTGCGACCAATCTGCATCACACGATGCGTAAACAACCACAAAAGGGTGTCACGTTTATGCTAGTGCATGATGGGGTATAGAGAGTGTGCAGGACTACCCGTAGGACATGGAGAGGGTACCAAACGTCCTCCTTCTAGCACCAAGAACTATAGTGACCAAAAATGTTGATGGCTAGAACACCAAGAGGTTGATGAGCAAACAATTTAACCCTAGATCCATGCAAGGGCCGTGCTAGAGAGAAATGGAAGTGGGGTGCCCTGAACGGTTTGGTTGATCAGACAGGGACTTAATCAATGTATCTTAACCTTACATAAATGTTTGTATAGAAGCGAGATGTGTGAGATAAATCGATGATCAATAAATGCAAAATACTAAAAATAATGAAAAACAATTATTATAATGAGAAAATAGCAAAACAAACTTGAGTGAGAAAATGCACCACCCCAAGGTCACGGATTTGATTCTTTGCCTTATTTGAAAGGTGTACAATAGGTTCTGCAATGCTGGAGAGACATTGCTTGCACTAAGTGGTATAGTCACAATTCTTCTGCTTGCTAATCTATTTTCTAAGATGTCAAAATGCTTGGCACAAAAAGGGAAGTTTGGAGCCAACCAAAGAACTCAAAGGTAACTAGAATGCCCAAGAAAAATGCCAACTCTACCTTCTAAAAGCCAACTTGAAAGTCAACTCTATTTGTCAAGAAGTTAATCAAGAAGCCAACCAGCCAACATGAAAAGCCAACAAGCCAACTACTCTTACCAATGCTAAAAAAAGCCAACCCTTTGAGCATTGTTCATCGGGGTATTTATAGGGATAGGATTAGGAGAGAAATGTGGTTTGGATGCCACGTGTCCTTGACCCTACAAGATGCTAACATGTCTATACCGCGTAGTTGTGCAATGCTAGATGTGAACTTTGTTACACTGTGACCATACCGCCAGAACCGCATGTGCCAAGATCCAATGTGCTAACAATGTGAGCAAAAATGGAGCTCATGCTCTGGGACTATGTCTTCCCTGCCCTTTAAAGCAGGATCAAGTGTAGGAACAATGTTTTGGGAGCTGACCAAGGGGATGCAAAGTGGAGTGGAATTGCTAATTTTCCCAAAGAGATGCCAGAGTGAGAAAAACTATTACCAACAAGTTTTATAGCTACCTAAAGAATTCTTACTACTTTCATACCAGTGTTGAACTACTTACACTATTGAACACATTAGTGTATCATAAGTGGCTACTTGCTACACTGTGCTATGCTAAATAGCATAGCATAGCGTAGCCACTAGTTTTAATTGAAATTTGCATTGGAGTTGAAAAGCATTCATCTAAGGCTTAGTCACACTAACAACTACAACTTTTGTCCTTCATGCCAGAGAGCTTTTGAACTCACTAAACTCATGCTTGAAACACTTTTACTACTTTTTCATCATTGCTATGCTATGCTATACTATGTAGCGTAGCACAACGTAGCAGCCAGTGCATCTTGCTCTTTCATTTAATTCACCATTTTCTATCAAGAAAGTTTGGTTGAGGCCTAGGGGCTAAACAGTGCAACCCATTTTGGAGGCCGAAGTGTTGCCAAGTGCAATTTCCTTGTTGAGATCACTTGACAAGATGGGCCTTCTTGCTTTTCCTTTGCTATGCTATGCTACACTACATAGTGTAACACCTTGCATTAACTAAAATTTCACTTTCCTTGCAATCATTTTGTCACTTTGCATTTATACGCTTACAGCTATCTTTCAAGGCTTGCTACGCTACATAACGTAGTAGACCTTTTTTTTCTTTTTACTAGAAAACTTGCTGAACTATTTTGCTCATCCCAAACACTTTCAGAAACTCCTAGCATAGTTTCTAGATAGACTGTCAGCTGGGTCAATTGTCTAGTTAGGCAAGTCAGAGAGTCCATCAGGCCTATAAGCTTTGGAGATAGAAAACTTGTCAGACTGGACATTCCAACCTTGGTGCCTACATTTTCCTGCTTGAATGTCATGACGCTGCACTTGTGGAAGTCCATGCCTAAATTCTAAGACCCTGCTGAAGCATGAGGGTCCTAAAATTTTATGGTGTTTCACAAGTGGCATGAATGACTTGTCCATGCATTATGGGCATACAAAATAACCTATCGCACAGTAACCGGTACAACCCCTTATAGCCTAGTTTATGGTTCTAAATCTATTTTACCTCTTGAATTGCAGGTGCCATCACTTTGAATAGCCTTGACCAACTTCATCAACGATGAGCAGAACAAGGAGTTATGGATGGAAGCCTTGGATTCACTGGAAGAGCAATGTATGCAAGCACTTGCTCACATCAAGCACTATCAAGAGAGGTAGAAGTAGCAACATTGCCATAACTTAACCATACTCAAGATCAAGCAGGGAGACCTAGTCCTCCAGGTCATCTGTGAGCATGTGGACAAATTTTTAGCCAATTAGGAAGGGCCCTTCCTTATTACTAGATCCTATGGGAATGAAGCATTTTATATAGCCAACATGGATGGGAATGAGTTGGCTAATCCAGTCAATCATTCCTATCTAAATCCATGCTACATGTAGTCAATAATCATCAATAAGAAAGCCTAGTTTCAACAATTCACTACGTCTTTAAACTAGCAACACAGCCTACTAGGGCCTTAAACTAGTACCATGGCCCACCATAGCCTTAAACTAGCAACCTTGGTGACCTAGATAGCTTGATTCTCACGTAACTTATATGCCTTATAGCATTATAATATGCAGTGGTGTTTTGTATTTTTTTTGGTGACTCTCGGGTCAATCCTCCATGCATCAACAAAGAGGGATCATTAGAACACCATAAAAATTTGCATGTTATAGCCAATCTTCATCATGTAGCTTTCACCCCATAAAACTCAAGGTAAAACTTCATTCCAAATGTGAAGATTGTAACCCATAGTGGGAAATTTCACATTCTTTATACGTTTTGGGCTAAAAAATACCTCATAAGTGGTCCACGCCTCATTCCTAAGTGAAAAACGTCACCTAGTATCTATATTTGGGCTTGGCAGGGTTAAAATGCCTTTTGAAATGCCAAAAAAAGGTAATTTGATGGGTTTTCTTGGGGGGTGGGGGGGTATACACTTTTCTACACTGGGAACACATGAATCGGGGGCTGGGGGTGGTGAGGGGAAGGAAATGGGAGGAAGGATGTGGTGGTAAATCTCACCTTTAGTGTGGAGGCCACATGCATAGCCCAGAAACCTTCCCCCCTTAGTGTGGAAGTTTTCCCCTAGTGTGGAGTCTTCACCCCTAGTGTTAAAAATTGCATCCTCTAGTGTGGAATTCACAATAGCTAGATTTCAACACTTCATGAACTTCAACATTAACTAGCCACTTCAACAAGCATAGTGGAGAGCTCAACATGGAAGATTCATCTCCAACATGGAAGGTGTGCCCCAGTTACTATTTATAGTAACTGGAATGACCATGGGGGGAAGCACCTACTATGCATAATAACCCCCCAAATTTGGGCACCCATCTCACCTAAATTTGGCAGCCAATCTACAGCCAAATCATAGCCATTTTGCAACCCCATACATTGTCCAAAACCTATAAAAACTAGCCTCCAAGACCATTTACAAGTTTAGTAATATTCATCAACTTTTAGCATATAAACACTTTGGAAGTTCTGCAATCTTTTAAATGGTTAAGCAATTTTCCAAGAACTAATTCCACACTTGGGGTATTCTTAGGCACTCAAGAGCCCTTGCAAACTTTCCATACTTACATTCTACCCTAGCATGCAAGCATTATAGCCTTGAGACTTGTGAACTTTTGGTATCAAAGCTACATTTCTAGGACTCCCAATCCCCAAAGTGGAGCAATTTGGCAACCAAATTTCCCAATTTTCTCACCCCCTCCCCCACAGTAGTGATCCAACTTGCAAATCTAAACTTGTAGTGGAGGAGGTTCAATAGCATCAAGAGTGGCTTAACATTTGAGTCTTACAGTAGATCACATCAGCTTCAATGGGCTTTGATCTCTTGCATATGTGAACCTATTTTCTATTCATCTAGGCACCATTTATACACATTTCTCTAACTTACACTTTATTCTTTCTTAATAAAGTTTTAAGTTTTGGGTTTTATGTATGAAATATATTTTTTATTATGTGTGCATTATTTTAGATCTGCTATCATTTTTACATTCTATTTTTTTTATTACCACGCTTCGCATTCCATAAGTCATTGGTTGATTTGCCGAACCAACCAAGGTGCCTCGATTCCCTTCTTTTTTTTTTCTACAAAGGCCCTAGGGATTCATGGATGGAGGAACTACTACACCAAGGATCTTCAATTTTTTCAAGGATCAAGGTTTTTAGTCACAACAAGGCTATGTAATTAGATACCTTTGAATGATAGATATTATTGGGGCATTTTGTGGCAAATGCTATAGTTGGCTTCATTGATCATTATTTTGCAAATGACTCTCTTCAAACTTTAATAGTGAGGTATCAACCTACTTGTAAAGGGAGGTTGTGGTTAGAAGCCAAAATATGTAAAACATGAGTATATCCTAAGATTTATAGAAGTTTATAACTAAGTGCTACCTAGTAGAACTGAACCAATGACATGGGGTTCTAAGCTAAGACTTGTACCACTAGCTTAGTTGTAAGACTCTTGATTTGAAATCTTCAACTCATGGGTTCAATTCTAGTGATCAATGCTATGTTATAATGTTTTAATTAGACTATAATAACTTGACTTCCAGCTGAAAAAATCAATGATGTTATCATAGGTCAAGATAGGATAAAATGAGATAAAGGATCTCTAGATAATTCTAGAAGTTTCATGTCAAAGAAGAATTAGATTTAGTGCTTTTATAAGTAGAACATAGACACCCATAGGAGCATTTACCATCTAATAATAATCAAATGGAAAAATTCTCATGGAGTTTTAGGATATTTCTAGGTATTATAGAGAGTGAAAAGCATTGAAGGGTTTTGTTTTAGTGGTAGTTGGAAGCATGTAGTAGAAGGGTTCATGTTGTTGTAGTAGTTGGAAGCACATAGTGGTGATGGAGGTTCTATGAATATGTAGATAGTAGTGAGTAGACATTGAAATACAAAGGTAGGGTTGCATTACTTGACTTTCTTGGAGATCAAACCATAGAACTTAGTGTCACGAAGATTTTGTGGCTTTTTGATGTAGTAATGAGGGTTTTGAGGGTTTTATGTCAATTTTAATTTTCTACAATTATTTAGAGTATTGTCAAATTCATAGCTTTAGGGTAGTGTGTAGATCATTTTGAAATTTTGAAAATGCCATGGGATATATCTTGAGGAGTTTTATGTGTTTAAAATTTTAATTTATTTTTGGAATTTACTTCTAAATTTTCTAGTGGGTTCCTGTGTTGTTCCAAGTTTATGCAGCAAAGCGTAGAATACATGGCTAATTATTAGTTTTAGGATAGAAGAGTCACACTGTTGTGAAATTAAGATTACTCTAGGGTTCATTTTGATGAGATTTCTATTGTTGTAATTTTTGTTTTTCTAAATTTATTTCTTTTGTTTCATGGGTTTATGTCTATGAGCAAAACTATAGCTTTCTGATGTCTCAGTGAGGGTTCATCACTAGGTGAGATGCTATTTCGAAAATCTATTCCTATTCAATATTTTTGCTGTCTCGTCATTATGTACCACCAGATGATTTGGTTGATGCTAAGAATTTTTTATGCTCATGTGACTACTTATAGCTTCATCTAAGAATTTGATAGATGTTAGTATTATGATTATTCTTCCTGAGGAGATGACACCAGAGGAAAGCAACCGAAAGGTTGTAAGGATCCTTGAAGATGTTTTTTTTAGTCCGCTCTATTTGCTGCAGCAATGGAGGCTATGTCCAATTAGCCCTACCATGGGTTAGGGAGAGAGGTTAGGACTCACTATCCTATTCTTTAGAAAGGAGCTCTTCTTTAGAATGATCATGGTTTTATGATAGTTGCACATAGTTGGACTACGATCACCAGCCAATCTTGTTAACAAAAACTACAATATAGCAGATCTGCAGACAAGTGATTAAGAAAATTTATGAAAAGTACAAGTATCAACTAATTCATATGATCCACCGAGTGTGACGATGCTACCCTCCAAAATCTTTGACTGTTGGTAATGATGGGTAGACACTAATACTTGTTGGATCTTGTGAATGACCACTTACTCTGGTTGAATGGTTTGATTTTGCTGCCACTCACGAACAGCTCCCCAACTCATTATCTTTATTCACCGATTTCTTGCTATCAATCTTAATAGAATTTTTTTGTAATGTTTCCTGACTCAGTCTTGTTAGACTGATGCCCCTTCTTTTATTTTCTTTTATAGGTAGGCTTGAAGGTCTTAAGTCATGCTGAGTAATGCTTAAAGAACTAGTAATGATAGTTGTATAGGGTGTAGGCTTGCAGACTGTTTAGTGTTTCTTTTAATCTGGGATGTTGATTAATGCATATGAGATGAACTAAAGCTGTCTTTTATTTCATGTCTATTTTGGACTTATGCCTTTCAGCGGAGGAATTTCTTGTACAGAGTAATACCTGGTAAACGTTTTATTTTATGGATTTGAGTGTTATTTCAATTTTATTTATGGCTTCCAAATAATTTGCCTTATCATGGAGATTCCTTGTTTCTGTTTAATTGCTATCAAATATTCATTATGTCTGCTAAATTTGAGGTATTACATGTCGCATTAAAATTCAAGGCTTTAATACTAAATTCACATTTACCTTGCTAAGTAGTTAGAAATTGTGTGGCCAGCTTTAACTTTCCTTAATGATAGATATAATGAAGAAATTGTACCGCCAGCTCGAGCTTTCCTTGTCTTATATAATAGATAGAGCTTTCCTTGTCTCATATAATAGATATAATGAGAAAATTTTTATTGAATATTACCGGCATTCCAGAGCATATAATTCTTCAAATTTTAAGACACGAGATTATTGTGATGATATATAAAGGTTGCTGGATTGTAAATGTTGTAAGATGTCATGGATCATGGCAACGTCGCCAAAACACATTTACATTTTAGGGAGGTCGGAATCTATGGGGAGGAATCAAGCATAGATTGAAAAATCATACCGGATGAGTGAATCAGACCTACGTTTTAAAAGTTGGATCAAAAACATTAGTATTAGAAATCGGGTTTAAACCGGAAAAAATTGAATAAAAGAAAAGTTATATCCACCATGTTGTTTCTGTTGGCATAAAGTTCGGAAAGGCGAAAGTTCAAATATAGAAATTTAATTTACTACCTGAAATAAGAACAAATAATGTATTAATGTTAAAAATTCAATACAAAATGTATTACTGTATATACGATTTTATACCCATCCAATTTAAATTCGGCCTGGTTGGTGACCTCCTATGGAATCAAGTATCACCTGAAGATTCAACATTCGCTGACCAGCTAACAATAATTGACCATTCCAGTAACCTGTTATTCCAGTAACCAAGAGCATCTTTTTCTCGCAAGAGCTCTGTGTAGCGCAAAGCGACATTCAATGTACATTGCAATGTGGGTTCTTAGTTTGACGCTGGGCCTGTGGAACTGCGTGTTAACGGATCATAACCATTCCACCCTTGTTTCTTAGTTTAATGTTATAAAATATCAACTAAAGATTCCCAGCTTCATAATATTATTTATGCATAGAAACTCTTGCCAAGTGGCACACAAATGAATGGGCAAGCAGGTGTGCTATGACAATTTCGGAGAGTCTAAGATCTTAAAACAATTAATACCAAATATTACAAGGAAGCTACGACGAACCTTTCAAATTTGTGAATAAAATATATAATGATTCCCCATTCAGTGGGATTAAAGGCTCAATAAACTAGAGTCGGAACTACACCAGCAAAGTCGATGCTTCTTCTCTCAAGTTGTTTTAGGTGACCCATCATAAAACGAAATCTTATCCAAGATATGTTTTATAATCAAATGTCAGGATCATGGGCGTAGGGTCCAATTTAATAGTGGAAACCAAGATTGAAAATTCTTTCCCTTGCTGAACCCTGGGTTGGTACGCGCCTGCCGTCTTCCCCAGTTCCACCTCCCCTATTCGTTAAATGCATTACGATCGCTGAGGAAATGTTACATGCCCATAATGAATGCTGATTTGGCAACGGTACCTCTGGATCATGTAATGCGAACGTTTGCCGTAGTCGTCCGGGCATGCCTGAAATGGGTGGGAAGTGACTAGGTTTGCAAAAAAGTACAATGCACTTTTTATTATTATGATCGTTTGTCGTTAATGGTAGTGCTTGGCGGCGGGCCTGCGGCCACACTTTATAATCCGAAGCTCTCTCCAACTAATGAACAGAGAAGCCAGCTTCAATTGTGGGAAGTTTTCTGGGTGAGTTCGTGTTTGATTTTGAGAACAATGGATTTAAAGCAACTGGTGAAATTTCAGTTTTTACTGTGCTGCTATCAGCTGCATCTTTGCATTGACGGTAGTCCCAACCTTGCCCTGCCATGTAGCAACAGATGGATTATGTTCATGGTTTCATTTTTGGTTTTCAGCAGTGTTGCAGTGTTGGTGACCCATAAAGTTCTTATGTATATGAGACAGAATAACCTGTCCTTTTGGAAGACTGTGAAAGAGCAATGGGCAATGGCTATTGTCATTTGTATTTACATCGTTTTTTCTGTTCTCACTTGGCTTGTTTGCTTTGTTTTCCCTTGTCTTAAAACTTAAGCTCATCTTCTTAGGTTTCACTGTTCACCCTCCAAACACGCAATCAGGAGCATTGAGGCTTTGGGTGATGATGATTTTATGTTTTACTTTCAGTAGTAGATTTAATAAGTGTTTGATTTTCTCCTTACCTGTTTCAGTATCTTAGTGGTTTGGATTGTAACAATTTCATATGTTCTGTACTATTGTAATGGGCTGTAGTCTTGTACAGCTGAAGGCTGCTAAATACTTAAATAGAAATGTTGGATGTCTATATTTCAAAATGATTTTTACTGAAACTAAAATTTTAGCTATGTTACAGTTTGCACTTTGAACGAATAAAGCAGCTTGCAGCAGATGGTTTAGATCTTAAGCAGATGGTTTAAGCTTTAGACCTTTAGGCAAGGATTGTTTACCTCCAGATGTGACGATATTGTGTATACAGTAACCATCCATCTGCAGCAAGGAAATATAAGAGTGCTATATAACCCTTTAAAGCACGCGATAAATCACTATTATGAATCGCTTGAAGTTATGGTTGTTTCTCAAACTAAGATTTCTGCTGTTACATCGTTGTATGGAAAGATCTCTTATCGCGGAAGCTTTACAAGATCAAACTAATTCAATTACAAGGAGACGAATTCACAAAATGTTTAAGCTTCTAAAGGATTAAGATAATGGTATGTTACAATAAGTTGTATACACGTTGGTATTTCCTTTAGCGAATCTCTGGCGTAAACGGTATGTTATAGTATCAGGGTATCCAGCGTATTGGCGGTCCCGGATACAGTTGACGACCTAACATGGATGAGTGTAACTGATGGAGACCTGGTCACCTGGACGACTGTGCTAGATTTTTGGATCATGTTTGATTCATCCTCAATCCGGCTAAACATTGTTCTTGTCCATTGATAGAGGATTCTTTTAAGTTTTCATAGCTCAGCACTTCAGCAGTAGTACTGAAGCATAGGAACAAGAAAAGTTTTGAACACCTAGCGGAGCCGCCCAGGAGTTTTGCAGTTATAAGAGATGCAGTTTGCAATGACACAAAGTCACAAACTATATTACACCATATATTTGAATTTATCGACTTTGATACACTGTGACCTAACCCGCCTAGCTTCGATCCTAGATTGTTCTTTAATTGAATACCGGAATATACGTGCGATTTCTGTGTTTACTCAATCTTGGTGTTAGTTGAGTTGATTGGAGCTGAAATTTCCACTACCATGTTGGATTCGGCTCGATCTTGTTTGTTCTTTGGATGAAGACAGCAAAGTATTCTCTGCTGTATTGCAACTCGAAATAATTTAATTACATGTAAGAAATAAAGTAAGATATAAAGTACAAGTAGGATTCCAACCGGCAACCTCTTATCTAGCAAAACAATAAAGGAACTATTTAAACCATCTATCACTGGCTTTTTAATCATTGGTATTATGGTAACATGGATATTTATATAAACATGCAATTTAATGTTGCTATTAATTTAGGAAAATTAACTTAGTTGCACATATTTAAATTTAAATCATTCGAAAAAACATTGTGGGACATTTTAAAAAATTGATTAACTAAAATACACATCTTGCCATTCAAACATGATAGGATATTTGTTTAGTTTTAGTACGCCGACAAGCCGCAAAATTAAATCTCACACATACTGATTAGCCGCAACGGGGGGAAAAAGGAGAAAAAGAAAAAATTAAAGAAAACAAATCATGCTGTGTTTAAGAAGTCCTTTCAACGTGAGAGTCTACATGCTATTTCCATGATGCTACCGTGGAACTGTCCGTAACATTTGATAATCTAATACCATGGAGTGTAATCGAATTAACTCCCTTCCAACTCTTGAAATAAAAAAAAAGTAATAATAAAAAACACTTTAGGATCGCCTGTAAACTCCTGAATCCTGAAGAAAGCAGTCCTGGTCGGCGGGCCAGAGGCTACATTTGTGGACGAAACAATAAACTAGTCCTCCACTAAACTGCTCCAGATAGTTGTTTGTGCAAAGAATTTTATCAGGTGAAGGTAACAATCATGAATACCATGGCAGATTCGAATCCTTTGATATCTGCTATTCTGCTTTTAAATCCTTCAAACACGTAACGTTCTTGGCCGCTAAGGCACGCATAAGTGGCCGTCTACCTCACGGTCAAATCTTACCAATCACCATTAAGATACAGCCGCCACTGCACATCTCTTTAACTTGCTTCAGGTGCCACAATCTCTTGGAATCAATGAAAACTGAAAGGTCGCAAAAGGATTTCAGCAAGAAATCTTAATTTAACTCTTCTTGTCGCTGAAAAATACAACCCAGTAGAGTTGAAGTTGCACGTCTTGCATCCAGGCGGTGTGGGACCTGATATTCTTCCAATATATAGATTAACATTTTGTGCATATCAGGCTGCTACTGCTCCGAAGCTTTTGTGAATTTTCTCTTTTAAAGAGAATCTTGCATTGAAGTTGCATTGTCCTCCGGTAGTTTATTATATTTATCATAGACAAATTGCTGTGTAGTGGTACTGATTTGCCTACTGCCGTTATCGTCGATCATTCTCCTCGCGGAACTCTTTTATGTCCTCCGGCTGGATAACCTTAATTTTTACTGAGACAATTTTAGCCTTTATATTTCATAGTTTTAAATTCACCTTGTTTGCGTCCAGTCTGTCAAAAACATTACAACTTTGTCGGTGACGGGAATTGAAAGAATATAAACAATAGGAGACGTAAGCAGCAATGATGAGCCCAACTGCATCTGGCACACATCACACCTTCACACCAAATGTAAACTTTTAATCTCCATTTGCAATGATGAAAACTTTTAATCTCCATTTGCAACGCACGATAGAGTATTCTTTTCATCATGGCACGCCGCAAAAGCTCAGATTCCGATAGGCCCACACATAAGATATTATTAATAATAATGTTAATAACAAAAGCAATGTGGTGTCCAGGAAGCTGTCTTAGTATAATTATATGAATCAACGTATTCTTTTCATCCCATAATATGAATCCAAACGAAGCAGGGGTTTTTCAGCTCGGGTCTGAACCACCAATATGCAGTAAGGCCACAGTGTGAATTGTCAAATGAAATGCTAAGAGGATGCGGATCCAAGCATCTGCGTTATGTACATATCCCTAAAATCACTTTATGTACATATCAGGCTGCTCCTCGGAAGCTTTTATGAGCATTCTGCCCTAAACAAGAATCTGTCAAGCATAGTTTATTATTTATTCATTTTTCAAGGGCAAATTGCTTTATTGGTTGTTGATTTCCCGTCATCGTCAGGTTATTGCTGGTGTGATTTAGTACAAGTATATCATCCGCGGCCACGGTATAGATTTATTTATATGGACCTATAGTGGGTCCATTCCGTTTGCAACCGGGCTGTCGAAATTTTGAGTTCGATTTCTTAAGAAGGCTGTTATTGGTAGAGAGAAGAAGAGAGACTGGTGCAGTTGCAAGTTTCACCTAATGCTGTGCCGATGCTCTCAGTGTGCACGAGTTCCAGCAGTATTTCACCATGCTGAAATTGGGATAGTGCATATTCCTACGCATCCTTCTTGGGCTTGGTGCCTTGGGCAACTTTGGCATTTGGTGATACAATACGAAAAAGAAATGAAATGATGAATAGGGAATCGACACAAAAGGGAAGAATAAACTTCTATTTATCTATTTATGGGAAACAATAAACTTCTATTTATCTATTTATGGGAAGAATAAACTTCTATTTATCTATTTATGGGAAGAATAAACATATATGGGAAACAAGTAGTGCATGGAAATTGTTCATATTTATCTATTGTATATGAGCTTAAAATTGATTAAAAGTTCGTTAGAAATTTAAAAGATTCAGTAACTTTTTTTTTGTTTCCGAAGTAATGACCCATCCCTTCATCTAACTCATTCTCTTCATCTTACTTATATTTAATATTCCTTGTTTGGAGATTTATATGAGATGTTCTTATTATAGGAAAAACACAAGTTGAATTCTTAATTTAGTAATAAAAAAGTTAAATTTTAACTCAAATTCATTTATGATCATTTTCACATTTAAACTTTTATTGCTATATGAGGAAGTATTAGCAATGCAAGCTATTATTAAAATGATATTAAAATTTTTAAGTTTAAAGGAAAAAAGTTGAATGACATAAACAAGTTTGTGTCATGAAAAATTAAAGTGCAAGACTTGCTTATTCACTAAGGACTTCATAAAAAGCTAGCAAAGAAGGCAAAGAATCCTTTGGAAATACCTAATAAAGACCAAGAAGACATCCATCTGAGGATTCAAAATACTATTCGATTGTTTCTTGTAAATCAAGCTTGTACATGACCAAGAACTTGATAAATAAATTATATTTGAAATTAAAATTGTAGGACTTCAAGATCAAGGAACACCTATAATATATCATCTTAATTTCTTTAATAAGTTGATTAGTCCATCATCTTATCTTGTTGTACAAGTTAGTGAGGAGGATTAAGCTCTAGTTCTTCTTTAATCTCTTCTATCACTCAACAAACCTCTTGTTATAACATTATTGTCTAGTAAGATTACTGATGAGTGGTGAGGTACCCCTACACTCAACCATTCGAATATGAGAGTTACACACGCGATCCAGTCGAACTCCACAGATTAAGTGCCTACACGCCTCATGGAACACTTAAGGTTAATCATTCATTGTCTTCCTAGACTTACTTGTATTTGTCACAGTTGTATGGTTAAGTAAGTCTAAGGTATATGATTTTTATATCTTTTCTGTTTTATCTCCTATGCTAATCAAGTGAAGGGTGAAGAGACTAATTAACTAACTTTAACTAACTAACTAACCTAGCATCAGCATCCGTTCCCACTTACCGTTCACACCCTGAACCAATGCAACCTTGGTTACCAAACGCTATTCGTTACTGGGATCACCAAGTGTAACGCACGTGCTCGAAGTAGTCGTACTGAATGCACTTAACTATGGGAGAAGGGTTGAGAGAGATTTAATGACTAATAAAGCATTGAAATGATGAATAATAAATAACAATAAGTAAAGTCCTAATTAGCCTAATCCATGCACTACAAGGTTTATCCAAGAAGTTCATCTTTATTTTCGTACACAAACTTGTGTTTAGGTACAATATTTGCTCGAATAAAGATCTGTTCACTTTGGAGCTCCTACTGCGGGCACATGGAAATTATTCTATCTCTAGAGAGGTAAAACTTCTAGAGTTTCAAAGTCTAGGCCTAGAATGAGAAACAAGGGAGAGATGCCTCTTATTTATAGACTTGGCGGCGCACCACGATATCACGGCCCATGCGATATCGCATCCCATCATACCCCCATGACTGAATGAAAACTCATCCTCAAGTTCCTTACAAAATATTGGGAAGGTATGGGATTATTGACTTGAATGAAACTAATGGTGAATGGGATGACATGTGAACGGATCATCATTACAAGACAAGACAAAAATCGTGTTCACGACAACAAGAGTGACCACTTTATACATTTGACATCAGGCCTTATTTGGTAGCTGAGAGAGAAGAGAGAAGAGAGAAGAAGTCGATTGCTGCCAATGCCAAGATTGCACCTTTTGTTATCTATCCATAAGCGTGCCATCGATCTTGCTCCTTACATAGCTACTTTAACACCAATCCATTCCAAGTGTTCCCTCCAAATCCACTCCGTTGTTGTATAATTGTCAATTGTACACACAACACATTCTTTATATTAGAAAGGGTAAATGAATCATAATTCAATTGATACCTTGCTTTGGTGTAAACCCATTGGTTGAGTTATGGTATGGCTAATACGAGTCTGGAGATATAATAGTGGTGACTACTGAAGGTGTAGGGGTTAGGAGAAAATTGAAAAAATTTGGGTCCAGACCCCCATGACTAAGAGCGAACCTCCGGTAGCAATAGAATGGAGAAGGAAAAAGAACAAAATGGAGAAAAAAAGATAACTATAACATCAATGAAGTGGATGTCAAGATGGAAATGAACAAAATAGAGTGGATTACAAAAATGTTAAGGGAAAGAATTTAACTGGTGTACCAAATAGGAATGTCAGTGGGTCCTCCCCAAAGCAGGCTCATGCCCTTAATGCCCTGACAAAACCACATTCAAAGAGTCCGTAGGCTCTAGGAATGTCATTTGGAACAAGAGTTAATGCCCTGACAAAACCACATTCAAAAAGAAAACAATGCGTCAACCAAAATATACACTAATGCTACAATCAACAATGAGGTGAATAATGGAGGAAGAATGATGGAAAGGAGAGAATGGAATGGAGTCTCAAGAACAAGGTGATGTACAACCCCTTGTGGATTTCATGATTAATGTGACTTAGTAGATCCCATTCCAAGTCTGGCCTCAAACAAAACACATCCAGTGACTTCGCATTAATGCATTTAGCCAATCCATCCACTTGAATAACAAGAATGCCTTTACCGAAGAGCCACCACCATTCCGACTAAACAAAGGAGGAGAGAATGGGAAGTGAGAAGGGCCTTAGTTAGAGGGAACATGTTTATTTTAGTTCTATAACTAGTGCTTATAGCCCAAGTGATTATTTCGTGTAAGGGGTGTGCTTTGAATTCTCACTGTTTTTGTTTTTTTCTTATGTGTTTATGCGTGAAAACCACACCATGCAAAGACTTTGTTATTTTTATTAGCTCAGCTTCTCGATAATTGGGTAACATCGAAATGGCAAGAAAACTCAAGAAGAAAACATCAAAGCACCCAAGAGAATGGCCAACACAAATGCATTAAGTTCCCTTGAAGTCACACCCTTTTCAAGTCTGGAGTCCTTCCTTAGTTTGAGACATGCCTAGTCACCGATTCATTTTAGTTCTAATTATTGAAAAAGGGACTGTACAGTTCCAAGCCAAGAGAGACCATAGAAACTTGTGGATGTATGGATGAAGTGGACTCATTGCCTGCCATATCAGAAGAACATACCTTAGTATCAACATCGTAACTTAGAGGTAAAAACCAAACATTAGCAACCATATGGGAAACAGTTCATACCATCATAAAGAACACTTATTAAATGACAAACTTACAAGATTGATAACACACACACTCACACATACACACAAAATGAAAAAGTATAATGATGTTGTAAAACAAAAACAAGAAAAGTTAAAGAAATTTGTAAAACAAAAATGTGCAAAACAAAAATATGTAAAAAAAATGTGTAAAACAAAAACTAAAAAGAACTAAGGGCCTATAATGATTAGCATAGGTGGCCATCTCCCCCATTATTGAATGGAAAGGGAGAGATCTGAAATAATGAGCAAGGTTGTCTGTTATCATATGTGTAATTTGCACTGGTTGTTCTTGGTTCATAGAAGGGTTTTGTTTGTTGCACATTGACTAGTAACTTCTTATCCGGGCTTTCAAGCTTGTATATTGTCATGGCTCCTGAGGGAAAGGTCGTATGAATAATATAAGGTCCTTCCTACAATGTTTGAAATTCCGTACGCTATGGTACATGCGTGGGGTTCCAGTAAAGGACCTTGTCTCCTGGTTGGTACTTAACCTTTCAAATTCTTAAGTCATGATGCTGCTTGTTATGTGCCTTATGCAACTCATTTGATGATAGAGCAACCAATCTATTCTCGTCTAGCACATTTAGAGTTGCCAATCTTTGTTTTGGTGCTAGGTCGAGGTCAAGGTGAAGGTCACATGCCATGTATAGTGTATGGAGCTCAGTCTGTATAGGGAGCTTTGGTAGTTTTCCGTATACTAACTCATAGGGAGAGTAGCCTATAGGGAGTTTCCAAGTGGAGCAGTATGCCCAGAGAGCATCGTTCAATTTCGTGCTCCAGTCTCGCCTAAATTTGCTAATTGTTCTCGTTAATATCCTTGTAATCTCCTGATTAGTGACCTTAGCTTGGCCATTCCCAGAGCCTTAATGACCTAACAAACCATGGTTATGTATCGTTGATCGTAGGTTCTGATACCCTTCCTCCTCACCATCGTTAGGAGGAGGAACATCATTTGCTAAAGAACCTATTATGAGAGGCTCCTCATCTCCTATTTCACTAAGGACATGCAAACCTTTGTCCTTCAAAAGTGTATGTTGACTCTCCTGCCTTAAGTCCCTCATACATTGTGCATCTGTGGGATGATAATCCCTCATATCAAAGTCTTCTGCAATGTATTCAGCATATAATTCAGTCATGCCTATCTGTGCCAAAGCACGGAAAAGCATGTTAGAGACTGATCGATCTGGGGGTAACACGATGTTACCTTGCAAATCTCTCCATCGCAGTTGTTCGTCTTGATGGAGGATAAAGGTAAAGTTTGGAATATACTCATCGGGATGAGTATAAACTATCTTATATTGTTTAGGACTTGGCTGATTTCAGCTATGTGTTTTATGTTTCTGACTGTCTCGTGTATGGTCCTTAGGTGGTGAGTTGCTCTTATGAGAAGAAGACATTGTTATCGGTGTGCTAATTTTACCATTATAAAATTTTTCATCTTCATTAACCTGAATGTTCTTTTAGGCTCCCAACAATGTGAGTGATATCCTTTATGTTCTATTCGGCACATAAACACTTAGTACTCGGCAACGGCGCCAATGATGAGTGGCGAGGTACCCCTACACTCAACCATACAAAAGGAGCGTAGCACGTGCAATCCGATCGAACTCTG
>MNCI01010725.1:33214-55861 GCA_015680685.1 Gnetum montanum | reverse complement strand
GTACTGAGGCACTTAACTAGGAGGAAAGGGTTGAGAGAATCTATCTAGCCTAAGTACGATGAGCGGCCGATTCCTTGACTAACCGTACACATTTGGGACTACCACTAGGATTACCAAGTGTAGATCCTGAATACACCACTGGGTTACCAAGTAGTCATACTAGATGCTCGTAATCAAGTCATACTCAGATCGCATCCGATGAGTGGCCGATTCCTTGACTAACGATACACATCCATAGATGCTCGTAATCAAGTCGTACTCATTCTGCATTCTAGGAGTTTAAGGATGAGAGAGAAAATAATAAATAAAATCCTATTCCATGCACTACAAGGTTTATCTAAGAAGCTCGTCTTTACTGCCGTACACAACTTGTGTTCAGGTACAATGTTGCTCGAATAAAGATCTATTCACTTTAGGACTCATACTAAGGGCACATGGAAAATATTCTATCTCTGGAGTGATCAAACTACCAAAGTTTCCCTACTTCTAACTCAGGATGGAAAATAAGGGGAGTGCCGCCTCTTATTTATAGATTTGGTGATGGACTGCGATATTGCGTACGTGACATTGCAGGGGATGACGCGATATCATGTACGTGATATCGCATGGGATGCAATATCGTGGCTCATGCAAATCGCATCTCATCAGTTACCTTGGGGATAAGGTAACCTTCTAGGTTCTTGCCGTCTGTTAAGTCTTGGGTTGAGTGCATACACCCCAGACTCTTGTAGGTGTGATGATTGGACAACATCCCTTAGGATGGTCATATTGGCAGATCTCACATCCACCGTCATTATCTATATCCAAATCCACAACCTCATCAGAGATAGTCCTTTTTCCCTTACCCTTGTTACGTGCATGGCCTGAATCTCTTCTCTTTTTCTTATCTTGGTCACTACTTTGTTCCTCCTTAGACTCCTCTACGATTTTCAAGATAGTTTCAATTTTACTATCTAAGGAGCTCCATATTTCATCTACCTTAGCTGATACTTTTGTTGTTAGCTTTTGAAGCAGCAAGGTTTTTCTATTCACCAACTCTTTGAGTGGTGACTCATCCTCTTCATCATAGAATCTCACTCCCTTCTTTCACAGGGAAGGATCGTGGTTATATTCTTCCGCACTTTCTCTTTTCTGTAGCTCCCCTTCTTCTTTGGCTACTTGTTCCAACAATCAATGAATTTCATGGGATCTAAGCTCAAATAATCTCCCTTGGGCATAAGTCCCAAGGGTTCTCTTGGTCTTATGTCTTAGCCCATCTATGAGGTGGCGGAGTTGATCCCGTTGTGCATAAACATGGCCTGGAAAATGATGTAACAATGCATAATATCGGCCTATGGTAGCATCCAAGGGTTCACGATTACCCTGCTTCCATCCTTGGATCTTCTTACGCAAGTTAGACACTATGAAGTATGTTTGGTATTTATCGTTGAACAACTCTAACATTGTACTCCATCTCCTAATGGTTTCCAGCTCTAAGGACTAGTACCAACTCTATGCTTCCTTTATGAGTGTCCTAGGAAACAACTTTAATTTCTGCCACTCGTTCTCTATGTTCTGAAGGGGCAAGCATCCTGAAATGCCTGTAAATGATTCTGCGGATCAGCATTATATCCCCCCTCAAACCATGGGATATTATTCATGTCTAAGCACTTGATCTGGCTATCTTTTTGATGCCTTGTAGGTATTCAAACTACCATCATTATATCTAGCATACTCCGGGTTGCAAGTAGGGGCTCTTCATGATCATCTCTCTCATGAAGTCTATGATGTCTACATTGTTCCCTACTTTCCCTTCGTTCATGCCTTGATTCTTGTGAATGCCCTCATCCTCTATCTCGACTCTCTAGTCAAGGTCTCTCATTTTTCTTTCCCTTATTCTCATCTTTATGTTCTTTATGACTGTGTCCTGATGTGGAAGGAGAGGGTGAATGGTGTGATGAAGGGGAAGAATAAGGAGAACCATCGCCATGATGATGTTTCTTACCTTCTCTTCGATGACTACGGCCCTGATCATGATGGCGATCAGAATGCCCGTCCTTGTCATGTGTTTTCATTCCCTCAGTGAACAGTTGGCATTCACAGGGATCAGAACGAGGGTTTTGTATCATGGAACGTAGGTTCTGATACCCTACCTCCACACTATCATTAGGAAGGGGAACATCATTTGATGGAGAACCCGTTATAAGTGGTTCACCATCTCCAATTTCACTTAGGACGTGCGAGACCCCTTTTCCCTTCAACAATGTATGGTGGCTCTCCTGCCTCGAGTCCCTTAGACGTTACGCTACTGTGGGATGGTAATCCCTTATGTCCTAATCATCTACAACATATTCAGCGTATAATTCCATTATGCCTATCTATGCAAAAGTAAGAAGAAGCATGTTAGGGACTGCCCAATCTAGGGGTAATACTATGTTACCTTGCAAATCTCTCCAATGCAGTTGTTCTTCCTGATGGAGGATAAAAGTAAAATCCAGTATATACTCATTAGGATGGGTATATACCACTTGTTATTGTTGAGGAACTGGCGGTTTGCAGTTATGTGTTTTAGATCATCGACTATCTCTTGTATGATCCCTAGGTGGTAAATTTCTTTTGTTCGAAGAAGAAGACATTGTTATTTTACTCGGTGTGCTAATTAACCGTTATATAATTTTTTTGTTTAACTAACCCTAAGGGTTCGTTTAAGCTCCCAACGATGTGGACAATTTCCTATGTTCTACTTAGCACACAAACACTTAGTCCCTGGCAATGGTGCCAATGATGAGTGACAAGGTACCCCTACACTCAACCATACGAATACGAGCATTACATGCACGATTTGGTCGAACTCCACAAACTAAGTGCCTACATGCCTCATGGAACACTTAAGGTTAATCATTCGTTGTCTTTCCAGACTTACTTGTATTTCTCATGGTTGTATGGTTAAGTAAGTCTGAGGTATATGATTTTTATATCTTTTCTGTTTTATCTCCTATGAAAATGAGGTGAAGGGTGAAGAGACTAATTAACTAACTTTAACTAACTAACTAAGCCTTAATTAACCTAACATCAGCATCCATTTCCACTTACCGTTCACACCCTAAAGCAATGCAACCTTGGTTACCAAATGCTATTCGTTACTGGTATCACCAAGCGTACCACACGTGCTCGAAGCGGTCGTACTAAATGCACTTAACTATTGGAGAAGGGTTGAGAGAGATTTAATGACTAATAAAGTATTTAAATGATGAATAATAAATAACAATAAGTAAATTCCTAATTAGCCTACTCCATGCACTGCAAGGTTTATCCAAGAAGTTCGTCTTTATTCCCGTACACAAACTTGTGTTCAGGTACAATATTTGCTTGAATAAAGATCTGTTCACTTTGGGGTTCCTACTGCGGGCACATGGAAATTATTCTATCTCTGGAGAGGTAAAACTTCTAGATTTTTGCTATGGTCTAGGCCTAAAATGAGAAACAAGGGAGAGTTACCTCTTATTTATAGACTTGGCGGCGCATCGCGATATTGCGTACACGATATCGCGTAAGCCATTTCACGGGGGACGACACGATATCGTGGGGGATGCGATATCGCATTCCATCAATTACTATAGAGTTTGAAATAGTGGTTGCACCTCTTCTATTAGAGGAAAGAATGAAACATTTTGTTGTAGGAGTGGAATTTGGAGGTTTGGTAGTTTGAGAATACCTAATGGACAAAGAATTTAGAAAGCACTCTAAAAACGATATTGAATACTTCTTTTCTCATAAGGACATTATAAAAGGGATTGGAGAATCTGGAAATCATTCATAAAAAATAAAATGAAAAATAAATAAAGTTCAAGATCTCAAAACACTAAGAAAAATAGTGTGGAAAATAGTATTTTTGCAAATATACTAGTAATTTCAACATCATTTGAAGATGAAGAATGATTTCTTGATACAAAATTTGGTTGGCATGTCACTCTTTATAGATCTTGGTTGAGTACATATCAAAAGATCAATGAGTAAATTCTTCTAATAGGAACTCATGATAAAGAAAAGGTTATAGGTGTTGGTGTAATTCAAATTGAAACACATGATACTATGGAATAGAAAGAATACTTACAAATGTAATGTATGCCCCAGAGATGAAGAGAAGTTTTATCTCTATGGAAGGGTTAAAATAGATTGAAGATTTGATGATGATGATAATGAATTAAGGATATTCAAAGATTTCCATGGTAATGTATCAAAAATTATGATGTCACATAGAGAAAGACTTGAAGAGAAGTAGAAATAAGTGAAGGAAGCACATTCAAGATTGCATGAGGCATTACTAGTAGAGAAGAGGACAATGGAGATGCTAAAGACCAAGAATTTCATAGTAGATGAGCTTGAGCATGCCATCATTGAAGACCAATAGAAAAAGAAAAAGCTTGTTAGTAGTAGCTTAGCTTCATTGGTGTCTACCTCTTGAGAGCTATAGAAAATGAAGCAAGAACTTAGCATTTCCATGGAGGCCAAGGACAAGGCCACCCAAAAATGTGAGCAAGCCATCATGATTACACAAGAAAGTGAACAAATGATCTAAGAGCTTGTTGTTGAACTTATCTTTCTAAAACAAAGTATGCACTAGGCCAAGAAGTATATAAAGGTCTTTGCAATCATGAATTTTAAGGCTAATCTCTTTGAAAACCATAAACTCATTGAAAAGGCAAAGGACTCCATGATGTAATGGTTTGAGAAGAAGGCCAAGTCTAAAACATTTCCCACAAAGGAGGAGGTGAATAGGTTAGATTCTTTGAAGAAAGTAGAGAGTGATGCTAAAGCTACAAAGGAGGATGTCCATAATTTGTAGATGGTATTCAAAAAGATTGATACTAAAGTGAATGAGGCTAAGTAAAATGCTATTAAATTGATGGAATTGATCAAGTAGGTAAAGCATGAGGCTAAATAGGCCAAGTAAAAGGATCATAGGCTTAAGGGTTTGCTCAGAAAAGTAGAGTACCAATCCTCTATAACAAAAGATGTTACAAAGAGCTATATGGTAAAGACATTTCCTATGAAGAGTCACATGATGAATAAAAAGGAGTTATAGAACATTGCATATAAGAATGTGGATTTGAGTTTTAGCAAGGCTTCTACCTTAAGGAAGATCCAAGAATTGAAGAAGTCACTAATCAAGATTTCATCCCAGAAGAAGTTGGATGAAAACATGGTGAAAATTCTCAGCAAAAGTATAATTTTCTTCAAAGGAAGATTCTAGAAGCCATTAGGATTTAGTTTTACTTGAGCAAGAAATAGGGTGATGAAATATTGGAGAATAAAAATTTTTTATCACCAACTTAAAAATTTGCATTCTAAGAATCAATAGAAATTTTTAGATTGATAAAAGAACTAGAAATGTCAACATCTATTGAAGAAGTTGAAAGTAATTTAGAATCTCCTATAAGCAAATTTTAGAGAAATTAGATCTACTAGAAATTATTGAAGAGAAAAAAAATAATTCCACTAGAAAAAAATCAGATCCATTAAAGAAACATCACATTTGTAGGAACAAAATTTAATCCATATAAAATATACATCTATTCAACAGTTGGTAATTTTGTTTTGGGCTCAATATCATTATTGACTAATACCATCATCTCTAACTCATCCTTTTTGTCTTACTCATGTTTAATATTCCATATTTAGAGCTCTAAATATGGGATGTTTTTATTGTTGAAAATACAAATCGAATTTTGTATTCAATAATAAAGAAGTTAAATTTTAGTTCAAATTTATCTATTATTATTTTTAAATTTAAACTTGAAGGTCAATTGCATGATTGAGGCTCAATAGACCCCTAAATATTCTAGTTTCTCTAGGTTAAACTCAAATCTTTTTATTTTTTATTGTTTTACGACATCAAACTACATCGATTTCGTAGATGCCTATCTATAAGAAGTAATTACTTTGTTAAGACTATTATCGCAAGTCATCATGGGACCACTGGAAATCAATCCAAATTATACCAATCTTAGTAGCTATTGCGACAAGGACTGATAACATTCGATTATGAGATCAAGCACCTTGCCAAGGAATGAACATATTGATCTGCACCACTGGCATTATATAAATCGATCATTGAAAGACATAGCAATCATGATACAATTCAATATATTCTAACTAATTGACATCAAAGTACTTAATACAAATTGATTCCCTAAATAATAACATTTTCCTAATTATGGCCAAGCCTTATTCAATATAAATGAAGAGGTTCAATGTTTGATAGGAGACTTTTGTCCAAATCCCAAAGAAACTCACATCAAATTGAATTCCTTATTGAATGCTCTTATTGTAAATTATTAAGGAAGATTTTGAAAACCATATGGCAATCAAGAACCATTGTATTCCCTAAGAGGCTATGAAGTTGCTACATTGTAAAGACAACAAGGTAGTGTCACAAATTAGGTGATATCTCCTTTGTAATCTTTTAGCATTTATGTTAATTTGATGTGATCTCAATTTGGTTAAATTATTTTGTTTCCACCTTTGAACTTGAGATTAGAACTTAGGGTAAAAGCTTTGATTTTATTTATGAGTGATAGTCATAAGTGTTGAATTTCAATTGGATTTGGATCTAATCATTTACTATCTTGATTATCACTTTAACTTTGAACCGTTCCTCCACAAATATGACTCATGGGTTAGTCATAGACAAGGTGACATCTCTATAACGAAGGTAATTCAACACCAAACCTTGGCTAGCCGATCAATTTGGCACTGTTACCAAGGAGGCTGACAAAGTTAATCATCATCAACAGTTCATTAAGTTTTTCAAATTTCTTTTATAGATTTAAAACCTCTAAAATGGTACGTACTATTTCCATTTCCATTTTCTTTTATTAGTAGTTTTAGAAATGATTTCTTTTAATTTTTTTGCTTGTAAGAAGAAAATTAAAAACAAGGAAAAGATACAATCACAAGAATCAGCCTCCCTGATTTTCCAAACTAAAGGCAATATCAAAAAATGTACAATTAAGGCAATAATTACAAAGGTAATAAAATCAATTTGCAAAGTCTTGGGATTAGTTGCCCATGAATGTATTAAAGAAGAGTGTATTTTTTAAATGAAATGAACTAAGCAACCTAAAAATCCAACATGAATTCAACCTCCTAGAAACACCACTAGCTATTATAAATGTACTCGACCCAACTTGAAACAAGACCAAGAGGAACACGAATAGCCTAGCTCTATTCCCTTAATTTCTATTAAGGAGAAAAATAGTAACAAGAAGAGAGATCCAATAGAAATCCTTCAAGAAAGGGCAAAGACAATTTAAATTTTCTACATCTTTTAACCATCTTTTTAATATACCAACTATCACAATGAAAATCATGAGTTCAGCCATGGTAGCAGGTTCTCAAAATTTAAGCTTCAATCAAATACTAAGTAATGTGTCCACAATTGGAGGAACCACCCAGCTAATGAGTACATTAAATCTACAAATTTCCATTACATCAGTAGCGTCTATTTCCATACTAAGTCCAATTGTAATTACTACTTTTACCATTGGGTCTTCTTCACATAATACACCTCCTCCACATATACTTGGTCCAATTCCTTTTTATAGTAGTATGGGTTTTAATATCCCAATGGGACAAGCCTATGAAGGAAAAAATCTAGGAAAATTATTAAATNAAAGTCAAGCATGTAAACTTTGTGGTAGCCAACAACATGATTGCACCACTAGCCTTAGCATATTGTCATGAGGAAGTACAAGAATTTGTTAAGGCTTTTCAACAATATAGAAGCTAGCCAATAGCCACATTTCAACAAAGACCAGCTTTCCAACAACAATACTCTTAAAATAATTACAGGCCTTGTAAGAGCCCAACTAGTGAACAATTAGATAGACTCACTCAAAGTATTACTTCCTTCATTAAATAAAATAGCCAATTCATGAATGAAATAAGGAGATGATTTCAAGACCAGAAAAAGAATGAAGTACCTTCTCAAACAAAGCCAAATCCTACATCACAAAGGAAAGGTAAGGAACAATTGCATTTTATCACCACTAGGAGTGGAAAAATTATTGAGCCTAGACCTAAGAAGAAGGTTAGATTTCAAGATGTTAAGACAAAAGAAAAGGATCAACCACAAATAATTAATGAGAAAAGTAATCAACTAATTGGGGAAGGAGAACAACCATTAACCTCTCCTCCTCTAACTAGAATAACAGTTTTATCTCCCTTCCCTAAATAATTGCAAGAGGAATTTATAACCAAAGCACATATAGAAAAAATGTTTAATGAATTATATTTACATATTCCATTATAATAAGTTCTAAAAGACACACCTCTATATGCAAAATACTTAAGGAAAGTATGCATGAGAAAGAGAAAAGAAAAAATTCCGAGACAAGTTTATTTAATTGACAATTTATCTCAACTTATAAAAAGCCAAGAAGTTCCAAAATACCAAGATCCATGGGTTACCATAATTCCAATAGAAAGAATATTTAGACTAACCTATTGGATTTAGGAGCTAGCATCAATATTATGGCACTTAAAATGGCTAGGTTACTTGATTTAGAGGATGTAAGAAAAGTGAATATGATAATATCTTTGGCCAATGGCTCAATTGAGAAACCCATAAGAGTGGTGGATGATTTAATAGTGGAGGTTGAAAGAGGAAAATACCTTGTTGACTTTGTTATATTGGAAGTAAAAGATTTAGATTGTTTCCCCATCATATTAGGTAGACCTTGATTAGTAATAGCTAATGCAATAATCCATTGTAGATTAGAGCAACTCCAATTATCTTTTGTCAATCTTACTTTTATGCTTAATATATATGACAAAGCAAAGGAAGACCAATTGAACCAAGATATAAAAGAAGAAAAAATTGGGGGGGGGACAGCCACATCAACAATAGCACAAGATAGGAAAATGTTACTATTAAACAATTTTGAGGAAGGATCCTTAGACCCTTTCATAAAAGAACAACAAGATCTTCTTGATCAAATTTTGAATTTTGGATCAAGGAATATTGGAGAAATAATTCAATGACCAATTAATGGTTCTTTAGATCTTAGCGAATTACCTACTAAAGTACATTTTCCTTGATCAGAATAAACCATTAATAATAAATTTTCATCTTTCTAATGGACAAGAAGTGAAATTGGTAGAAGTTCTGAGAAGAAAGTCTAAGGCATTTGCATGGACTTATGAGGACCTCCATTAGGGAATTTCACTTAACATATGCCAACATCACATCTGTCTAGAAGATAATGTGAACCCAGTTAGAATTCCCCCTAGAAGAACTTTTCCAACCTTAAAACAAATTGTTAAAGATGAAATCTCGAAGCCTTCAAAGGAAGAAATTATTTATCCAATAGTTGATAGTGAGTGGATAACCCCCATCACTGTAGTTCCTAAAAATTGAGGAAACTAGCAAGTTTGTATAGACTATAGAAAACTTCATTAAAACACAAAGAAAGATCATTTTTTCCCACCTTACATAGACCAAATTTTGGAGATATGCGAAGGGAATGAGGACTATTACTTCTTGGATGGATTTAGTGGTTACAATCAAGTAGCCATTGCACCAGAAGGTCAACATAAAACAACCTTTACATGGCCATATGGAACTTTTGCTTACTATCAGATGTCTTTTAACCTTTATAATGTACTTGCTACCTTTCAAAGGGTCATGATATTAGCATTTTTTGATATGTTAGAAGAATATGTAGAAGTATTCATGAATGATTTTTCAATATACAAGGATACTTATGAACAAACATTACAACACTTGGAATGTGTTTTAGATAGATGCATTGAAAAAAATTTAAAATTATGTTGGAAAAACCATCATTTAATGGTCACAAGTGGTGTAGTTTTAGGACATGTAATTTTTAAGGAAGGGATAAGAATGGATGAGGAGAAAGTAAAAGTAATCTCTACACCCCCTGATCCAACAAACTTAGAGACTCTTTGATCCTTTTGAGGACATGCTGGATATTATAGATGATTTATTAAAGACTTCTCAAAAATAGCTAAGCACTTTACATGCTCTTAGAAAAGGATGTTCCTTTTACATGGACTAATGACTGTCAAGAAGAATTCTCTAAACTACAAAAAAAGAGTAACTACCACCCCTATACTTAACATACCTAATTGGAATTTTTCATTTGATTTGATATGTAATGCTAGTGACACCACTGTAGGGGTAGTCTTGCAAAAATACATAGACAATAAACCATGAGTAATTGATTATGTCTTTAAAAGTTTACACCAAGTCCAAATAAATTACAGAACTTCAAGAAAATAACTCTTGGCCATTTTGTATGCTCTAGATAAATTTAGGCATTACTTAATAGGATATAAATATATAGTTTATACTAACCATTCAACCATTAAATTTCTAGCTGCTAAAAAAAGAGACAATGCTAGGATAATGAAATGGTACCTATTACTCTAAGAATTTGATCTTGATATTTTACATAAAAGGAGTAGGAAAAATGTTATAAAAGATAACCTTTCTAGATTAAAAACCAAGGATGAAAATAAGACAAAAGGAGTATTTAATGAAAATTTCCCTAATGAACAACTCTTTTCCATAAAGAAATACCCTTAGTTTGCTGATATAGCAAATTACCTTGCCACTATGAAAACATCAACCCAATGGAGTAAAGAGGAGAAGAAATAATTCCTAAGAAACATCTCCAAATACATTTGGAATAAACCATACCTCTATAAAGTATGTAGAGACAATATAGCAAGATGAGGTATAGCTGAGGATGAGCAACAAGAAATCTTACACATGTCATGATGACTTTGGAGGTGGACATTTTGATAGTCAAAGAAATGATATAAAAATCTTCAAAAGTGGATTTGATTGGCCTAATATATTTAAAGATGCTCATAAATATGTTTAGGAATGTGACAAATGTCAAAGAATAGGGACAATGATAAAACAATAAGAAATTGCACTAAATCCAATCTTAATAATAGAACCATTTGATGTGTGGGATATAGAATTTTTAGGATCATTTCCACCATCTAATGGATGTCAATACATTTTGGCCTACATAGACTCTATCAATAAGTGGGTAGAAGCTAAACCCACCCCAACAATTGATGTTAAAGTAGTTGCAACTTTTCTAAGGGAACATATTCTAACACGATTTGGAACTTCCTCAGCAATCATAAGCAATCAAGGAACCCACTTTGTAAATCGAATAATGGAAAAATTTCTTAAGCCATGTGGAATACAACATAAGATAGCTATTGCCTATCATCCTCAAATAAATGGTCAAGTAGAAAATGCAAATAGAATCATTCTAAAGATCTTAACAAAAACCATATGTCCTAAGAAGAAAGATTGGTCTAGAAAATTACAAGATGCACTTTGGGATTATAGGATCACATGTAAACCAAGTTTTGGTTATTCACATTATCAATTGGTTTATGGAAGTCAATGTTTATTGCCCACAGAAATCAAATAACAATCTTTACAATTAGCACAACAACTGAATTTTGACAAAGAAACAAATCAAGAATTTTGAATGACTCAAATACATGAACTTGATGAAATGTAGTTACATGCACTTGACAAGCAAAGGATCATAAAGAGAAAAAATGAAGAGTCTACATGAAAAAAAACACTTAATAGGTGATAAAGTCCTCTTATATAACATGAGACTACATAAATATCCATGGAAGCTAACAACTTGGTGGAAAGGCCCCTACCTAGTATTACAATCCCACAATAATGGAAGTGTTTTAATTGCACCTATCTATGATTTATCTACTGCATTTCTAGTAAATGGCCAAATACTGAAGCAATATCATCAACATTAAATTGAGGAATCGGGAGAGTATGAGTTAGTAGAGTTAGGTGAATCAACTTATACCAAGGATGATGCAAGAAATGAAAAGACTCAATTAGAAGTCTAGGCCTTGGGCAGTAACCTTAAGAAAACACCTTATTTAATACCTTAATATAATAAATGAAGTATCACAGTCTACATATTTTACCTTAAAAATGAAATGGATAATAGAAAATTCTATTGTTGGTTGGGACTTTAAAGAATTCATTAGCATCATGTCTAGAATGCAAGGGAGAAGGACAACTCCCTCTAGCTTGAGATAGGTTGGTTTATACCTAAAATCCATCTAAGGATGAGCCTTAGACTAACAAAAAATAAACTATGTAAAATAACTCTTTTTTTCTTAGTCACAATATTCTTTAAGTTTTATAAGTTCCATGAATCATAGAAAAGATAACTAGGTTTCGATCTTAATCATTAATGAATGGTTCTATTAATTACTTTCTTGGATAAGCTAATAAGATGGAAAGGGTGTGTCATATTAGGACTAGTGATAAAGGTGGTACAAACATGTGAGACTTAATCAATGCCCACATGGGAAACCCATTAAATAGATCCAAAAATAACTTTGGCTTCCACAAGAACCTCATGATTGAAGAAGGCCTTGTTATCTTTTTCCAATTTAAAAAAAAACACATAAAAAAAAAACTAGAAAAGAAGAGGGTAGGGGAAGCAAAGGACAACTTAAAAAAAAGAGAAGTTATCCACATGAGAATATGGTATCACAAGAACCTTCAATCATGAGTAGAGTTACACTCTCCCAAGAACCTTCAATCATGAGCAAGGTCATACTTCCATAAGAACCTTATGATTGTAGTGATACTCAAAGCTCATAATTTTAAGTATCCATGAAGAGCTATCTTCCATAGGTAAAGTGCATATGGGTGGAGCAACAATTCCTGATAATCATTGTCTATGCCATCATCGTTAAGCTAGGATATGACACTGAACAAGGTAGATTGATGTATCTAAGATATTTTAATATTTACTTCCATTTTTGACCATTTATCTTACTTAGCTTATTTTGTCCCTTGATTTATGTTACTTCATATTTTAAATATTATTTTTTATTCCTATTTTGCTTCTATATTTTTTACCATAGCCATCCTACTTTCGAATTGGCTACCATCTATTATGTCTACTGGTACTTCAAGATCTAGGATCTTCCATTTGTTTCCCATTATGCCCTCCATAGGTGTTAGTGTTTAAGATCCCTACTATGATTTAGCATTTTGGATACTAATGCTTGCAAGACCCAAGTTTACTAGTATTTCACACATAGTGAAGGATATATAAAATCCATGCATTTTTGCTTTTTGGTATATCCTCTTGGCCAATCAAATTCACATCTACTTAATAATTATTTAACTAATTAACCTAGGTACAAGACATACCCTAGTTTAATTAGGAAGGAGGAGGGGAGGTGGGAATGACCAACTTTAAATGGATAGGATAGTAGGGTATAACCAACATGGAAGCTGATCTAAGAGCAAGTTAGAGAATGAGTTTGCTATAAGTACTACATCTTGAATCCTTAAAACTTAGGAAAGGTGGCAACCTTGAGATTGTAAGACATCCTTGTAACAAATAAAGAAAACCTTGTGAGGTGATGTTTAGCTTAATTAATCCTAGGAAGGGCCTTCCTAACCAAGTTATATGTGGATTCCTACCCTAATAATAAGAATTAATTCTAAGTGAAAAAGAAATAAAATTTTATATAATATTAAGTAAATAAATTTATTATTTTACTATAGATCTGTATCTCACCATGCGATGAAAGACAATTATTAAAAATTATTTTACTAAAGGATATCGTAGAATTAATATCTATAGATATCATTAGTAGAAATAACACTTTTTGAAAATCATATATATCAAGAGACATCACAGGTTCGATGTCTTGTTATAAACAAACTCACAGTATATTGATTTGAGTGTAATGAATTCAAAAGAAAAGAAGAATAATTCAAGTAATTAGTATGATTATTGATTTCATCAATTTAAATTGATATGTTAAAGAACAAAGATATCGACTCATATCAATTAAATGAATATGGATTGGTAAGAAGAAATTTTCCTAAATAACTTGCATTTGAATAGCATGGCTATGATGAGCTTTGATATGTGGCCTTAGTCATATAAATTTATATCGATTACATCAATGAATATCAATATGATTGAAATTTTTTTGAATGTTTCACATTTTATCATCATGATTATGATGAAAATCAATATCTTAGAAGTATGTGCATTGTGATTATTGATTAATATCAATGGAGTGATAAAGTTTGACCCAATTTTTATCGTTCCAAAGCAATGTAGTGATGAAAATCAATATCTTAAAAGTACAAAAGAAATAAACATAACAATAAGGCAATGGATTGTTATAAAAGCTACCACCCCACCAACAAAGATAAGAATTATCCCAAAATTCTCAGGCAAGAGTTAGGACCTTTGATGTTCACCTTTGCGACTACACCAACCATTCCTATAGCACCTGTCATGATTAGGGAATGACAAATGCGAGTGGAGTATCCATGTGCAACCTATCATTGCTTCTTTTTCCACTAGTAAGTAAGTATATCTTACCAAAAAAAAAGTTAATTTTGAGGATAATATAGGAATGATAATTTTGTTTTCTTTTACATAGTTTTCATGACAAGTAGTATAAATGGCTAAGTATTCTACTAAAGAATAACAAGCCAAGTTTAGCATAGGAATTACTAAAGAAATTGCTAATAACTTTCATATGCTTAATTGTCTTGTTATATTATAGGCACCCCAAAGTGAATAGCTAAAAATCACTTCTTAGCATCACAAGGCATATTATTCTGAGTGGTTTAATCACATGGATGTGGCTATGTGGAAACAATTGAAAGGAATGGGATGTGGGGCTTTCATCTAACCCTCCATTGATTGGTTCTACTAAGAAGAGATCCTAGACTTTTACTAGAATCTCAAACCCTATCTCACAAAGGTAGATTCCCAAAAGTGATATCGAGTTTCCTCGATGAGGTAAATGTGGATTAAGTTGATAGTATCAAGGCTCCAAGAGTGGTTTGGGTTGATAGCAAAAAGGAATGACATGAGGAAACCCAAGGCTAACACAAATGAAAAATATGATCACTTTCACCAATTTATTAGTGAAGACAACTCAGGAAGGATGTAAACTCAATGTTTACATTTTGTAAACCTTCAACTGAAGCATCATGTGATGGCAAGAATGATCATCATGAACATCCTATCATTCACACACAAAACATATCTTTTGAGTCCTATGCTTCGAGGAATAAATACTTTGAAGTTTTGGGAGGAAGAAAACTTTGCTACCTCCCAATTAGGTATCTGAATTACCATTATAATGATGATTCATTGAAGCTTTTCTTTTCCTTCCTCATTTTAGTCATTCTCCAAAAGTCTAGGATACATAACCTCAAACAAGTATGAAGGTGCATCTAACAATCCTCAAAATAATATCTTCATCCATTCTCTCAATATCTACACAAAACTTGGTCCATTTGTTAAAGAATTATATCATCTAATCTCTTCATTGGCACCTAAGGCTAGTGAAGTTTGAGAATTTATGAAGGAGGTCAAAACATAGCTTTAGGAGGTTAAAAAAACTTAGTGGGAGATCCTATCTATTCTAGAGGAAGTTAATTCAACCCTCATCACCATGACAATGAAGGGGTAGAGCCTTCTTACTTTGAAGAAGACATGGAGGTGGAATGAGGATCAAAGGCTTAATCCTTACTTTGATGTCTATTTTTGTTTTATGTATGGTTGTTGACCCATTGTGGGATGCTAGATAAGTGAATTTTTATTACTTACTTTTAAGACTGAAATTATAATGGACTATTTAAGTGTTTATGATAAAAATGTTCATAAAGAATTATGAGGTGGAATCTCTATAATGAAGGTAACTTAGCATCAAGCCTTGGTTGGCTTATCAAGGCTGATAAAGAAAAATCAACTTCGATAACATTGTCTCTACCACATAAAGATACNGAAAAATCAACTTGGATCACATTGTCTCTACCACATAAAGATACTAGATTAGTACAACATCCAATGCTTGGCTTACTATGCTAGGAAATCATATCTTCATTAATGTTAAATATTTATTTTAAATATACCAATGTCAATCATATGATTCCATTATCTCTAAAGAGTGAAAAAGTTAATCACAAACATTATTTTAAACTCATGTTCTTTCAAAATTTTGGGTAAATACTATAGCATTATCATGATATTTGCATAAGTTCTCTAATTTTATGGGCCTTCACATGAAAGTTTTTTGTCATATCATAGTTTACAAGATTTTTTGCTATTTTACTAGTCACTTGAATATCTACAAATAATTTAGTTCTTTCTTTTTGTGGAATATCTAAATAAATTCAAGAAATTTTCTTAACCATATAATTTCTTTGTTAGTTTTTCATATTTTTTATACTTGGCTTTAGCCAAAAAGGATTTTATTATATTTTTCTTCTTTAACCTCCATGAAATAGATGATGAATGAGATGTATCCTCATCTTCTACAAAATTAATTAGAGTACACCCTTTATTTTATTTCTCTAGTTTTCTTATATACAAGTCCTAAATTCTTGTGTTTTCTTTAGGTATCTTAAAATATGTAAGCTGGTACCCATGTGTTTTAGATATGATGTTTGGATATATCTAGTAAGAATATTCACTACATAGCGAATGTTAAGTTGTGTGGAAGGTAGATATATGATACTACCAACCAATCTTCTATGTTTTGTAGCATTGACAAATTTGAAGTCATCATTTAGATTTAATTTTGTTCATTAAGAGATCAGTATGATGACTAGATGGGAATCAATCATGCTAAATGCTTCTATGAGATATTTGACATACTTTGTTTTTTTGATTTCACTACTATTATTTGATTGCGAAATTTCTACACTAAGGTAATATTTTGCTAGCTTGATATTTAAGATCTTAAAAAATGAGGTTATAGATCCTTTCTTAGCTATTGCACTTATTTTATATAACTTCCAATGATTAGCATATCATTTATGAAAATTATGACATAGGTCATCTAAAGTTCATATTTTTAAAAAATAAAGAGGATGGCATCATCATAATAATTATTACAAAGGTTGAAATCTATGAAGTTCATATATATTAAAACTTATGTATAACATACTTTTGGTGCAAATTAATTACATTTTCAAGTGGAAAACCTTTTGGTTGAAACATATAGATTTCTTCTTCAAGGTTACCATTTAGAAATATTATTTACATATGTCAATGATGAAGTTTCCATCCATTGTTCACTCCAAGTACCACCAATGTTCTAATAGTTTCCTAATTTACCATTAGAGTAAATATTTCCTTGAATTCAATGCCTTCTCATTATTTATAATCAATAACAACAAGTCAATCTTTATGTCCACCAAGTATACCATCAACATTGGATTTGGTATGATATACCCATTTTTTAGTAAGGCATTATGACAAAATGACAAATACACCAACTTCTAGGTATCATTGTTAAGTAAAGCATGATATTTTGATTCCATGGTTTTTTTCCAATGTATATTCTAGATTATTTTAGAGAAGGTAAAAGGTTTTCCCTTGAAATTAAGATAAAGTTCATCTTTAGCTAGTTCTTTCATAGCACTATATAGATTAGATAATCTTCTTATTTTGTTTGATGTTTCTTCTTCTTCTATTTTTAATGTTGAAAAATCATCAATATGTATGTTTTCATATCTAACTCTATGTTAGGAAATAAGGCTAACAATATCGATGTATCATTGAACAATAGTTGATTCTATGATGGATAATGCAAGTGTTGAATCATTTGTTCATTAGCACAAACAAATAGAAATGGTGGTCAATCAACATTACTACCTGTTCGTTTTTAATGATTGGCAAAGAAACATCTTTTGCTACTACTCTATTATGTAGTTTTTAAAGATTTTTGATTAAATTTGGTCGCATCATCATTTTTACAAAAAATGACATCATGTAAGATGATAACTATACGTCAAAAAGGGATCAAGACATGGTATTCCATTTTATCATGAGAATATCCCATAAATATTCCTTAGATAGCATGAGTACCAATATTTCTTCTATGCTCGCTAGGAATGTGAACATAACATTTTACGCTAAAAATATATAAATAAATTGGATTTTTAACCAATTCATTTCTAATATAATGATTCTTCATTTTGGCTAACCCTACTAATGTGATTGCTAAGACACATGGTTGTGTTAAATTTTTCTACCCATAAGTATAGTTTATATCCCATAGAATACATCATGGATCATGAAATATCCATGATAGTCTCATTAAAATTTTTGGCTATGTCATTTTATTAAGATATTCTAGGAACTATCTTTTGATGAATAATGCCTTCACATTATAAAAAAGAGAAGAAAATGTTAAAATTTTATTCTTCACCATTACTTAAGTGAAGAACTTTAATGGAATAGCCATATTTCTTTTGCACATGAACCTTAAAAGACTTTGAAAAGTTTTAAGGCATAACTTTTATTTATGATATAATAAGTTCAAGCTTGTCATCTATAATAATAAAATACCTTTGTTAGAAAGATTGGATGTGGGCATTGAACCACATAAATATGAATGCGCAAATTTTAAATTTTCTTGTGTTTGCCAAAGCCTTTATGAAAAAGGATATTTATGTAACTTTCCAAGGATGCATTCCTCACGTTGGGAAAGAGATTTTACGATAGAAGGAAGACCATGATATTCATGTTTCTTTACGACTTGATTGTTTTGAATGTTTATATGTTCAAGGCAAGAATGTTATAGCATGATGTTGGAAGTGATTTTGTTGAAGACTAAGTATGAATGATCTACCATATAGGCTTTACCATGAAGTATTAGAAATGAACCATTACGGTATATTATCATAACTTCATATTCTTTGAGTTTCTAATGCTTACACTCAAAGAAGAGATAGTAGATTGTAGATTATTAGCTATTGTTGACCATTAGGTATGCTATTCAAATTTAATAGGGTTATTCCTTATCACTTTATCTCTTCACAATTACTTCTACTAGAAAATTGTCTATTGTATGTAGGCTTGTCTTAAGCTTTTTTGTGGCTTTAATATACTATAAAATATGGAAATGACATCATGATTTTAATTGATGCTAACACCCATGAAGTCCACTTCTATGGTATGATCTACAACTATTCTCCAACATCTATATTTTATAGATTAATTAGAGTAAATTAGCAATATATAACATTGGTTTTCATGCAAAACAATTTCATTGCATTATATAGACATTGGTTGGAATCTCCAAACCACTCCCTAATAAATATTTGGGAATGGATTTTTGGGACATTTTTTATTGAAATAGCAAGGCTTCTATCGCTCTTTTTCAAGATTTTCCCTCTTTGCTAGAATGACATTTGATCAATCCCCATATTCGATGCTATAACCATACCCTCACCTAAGGGAATACTTGATAGGATTGATAAAATGATATGCTAATTCATTTGAAGTAGTATGGAAATGCATGAAATATTGATATGGTTAATTGTTCTTACACTACTTAGTCATGGAATATTATGGAATTGATATTATTCTATTTTAGAATTCCATTCTTTAATTTTAATTTTATTTAGCACTCAACTAGGTCTCCTAAAGCCTAGCAGTATTGACATGGTAGTAGGTTGTCATAAATAAGTATGAGTTTCCATGGGATGTGCAACAATCACCCTTCTCTTAGTTCTATCACCAACTTTGTTAGGCCTAGAAAAAAACTGCATGACATCTTACTTTGAAAATTCTACCTTTACAAATATCATTCACTTGTGCTAGATGATTTATGATAATGTTCAAAACTATCATAACTCATTGGAATAATGCTTATGTGTGACTTCTAGAGTATTAAGGACTAACATTTTTGGATCTTGATGAGACTAGCCATTGCTTTAGTCCCAATGCTCAATTAATTCCTTTCCTAGTTATCTTCTTAAAAATTCAATGTCTCTTATAACACTAACATTTCATCCAATATTACCATCAAATACCATCACTTGCAATGACATGTGTCCATCAACCTATGATTCTTGAAATCATTGAATATCATAAAATTCATGATTATGACTGGCACACCCTCATGTATCCACTCACATGAGGCACCTTTACCAAGGTTTCAAAAGTTTCCATCATTTCTCATATCTAAAGGTTTCAAAAGTTATCCATAATTGTAGGTTCCTTGTTTCAGTAGCTTCCTTTGCAACTTGTTATTAGTGACCTCGATCAAGACCTAATAGGTGATTTATATGAAGCTCATGAATAAATCAGACATTCACACATTTGAATCTTGGCATCTATTCTATCAAAAGGATTAAAAGCACTTCTTAGAACTCTTCATCATTCCTATTTTTTGCATGGTTGTTGAGGTTGTTTACACATGGAATGGAACCAAGTCCACAATTAGTCACAAGGTCTTCAACATTATGAAGGAAATCACATGAATCTCCAACCTGCCTCTTGATGGTGACTCTTTTTTCAAGTGATTCCTATAAGGTTTGATGTTGCTAATGACTTTTTTGGTGATGAACTTAAGCCTAAAATTAAAAATAGTGAAATGAAAGTTTCCAACTTATTCAAGCCTTGGTACTCTACTCCTCATGCAATTTGCAAATTTATGTTTTGTCAACCATTCAATTGGCTCATTGGCAAGCACTTGAGGTGTCACATCTTTATCTTCAAATGGCATTCCTTAATAAGAAGTTATAAGTATTATTAATATAACCTATATGATAAATTGCATGCATTTCTTTTTTATGCAACTTTTAAGGATTTTTTCTAAAGTATTTATATTAGTAATGCCATCATGGAGTTGCAAAGTTGGTAAAAGTGAGTAATAAACCTAGGTGAAGTAGGATAGGAAGGGATTTAACCATCCCTTCTTGTCTAGTCTAGGCCTAAGTATGGTGATAGTGTTGTTTTACCTCTAAGAAATAAATGTTGAAGGAACATAATCCTAAGAACCCTCTTAGCATAACCAAAATACACTCATTCATTTCAAATTTTCTTATTAATAAAGCTCCTTTTTATTTTATTCTACATTATTCCTATCAACTTCAATATGCATAATGTGTAATATAATGCATGTTTAACGTCTTTCATGCTATTTATAAACAAGATGTCAGAATTAGTATCAAAGGAAATCATAACCTAGGATGAATTAGAATTAAGAGTAAATCATGATCTAGGAATAACTACAAGCCATGATCATTGGCAAATCATGAACTAGCACTAGAAGTGTACCATTGCTAAGATAAACCATACCCAAAGAATGAGTTATGATCTAAGGTAAAACATAACTTATGAAGATGGCTTTCTAGTACATCAATTCCCATGGATATTAGTTGATATAATTCTAGTGACATTATACAAAGAAATAACAAGGTGCATAACTACATGAGATTCTAACGAAAGATATTTAAGAAATAAGATTAAATGGTAATGTTTCTTTTAGATAACATCCTAAGTTTTTCAAAAGTCTTCCTTTGTTAGTGAAGTTTGTCTTTTCTAAATAACTAGTCCTAAAATGTAGTAACAAACCTAATATTTCATACCTACCTAGGTTTTAGTCACTAATAAAAATAAACTAGGAAGCTCTATTAGATTAACATAAGGAATTCAAGCTAGACATAAGTTCTCTCTACTTAATTAGTAAATTTCATTATTATGGGATTGTAGAAAAATTAACATACATTAGATACTAATGATCTATTTTACCTTTTTCAACCTCTTTAGACAAGAGAATACATATGATAATTCTTAATACCTAATTTCCATTAAGAGTATAGTCATAATTTCGGAAAATATGCTAATATCATTGTGTAGGTAATGAAACCCTTATACAAAACACTATCCCATTATTTTATAATTAAATTTAAGTCATCTAAATAATTGAATTAAATTCATAAGTGAGAATCATAAAGCTATCTTTAGGAAATGATGAGGATCTCCCTTGGAGTTCACAACCCTAGATCATTCAATTCTAAAAACAAGCTAATTTGAACAAGAAAGAAAATGTAAAATCTTTATTCTTACTCAAAAGGAGAATTTATAGTTGAAATAAAGTACACAATTTTAAGAAAAAATAAGAGATATAATCCACTCCTCACACAAAACTTAATTAAAGCAATCACACACACAAAGATGATAAATAAGACTCTCTCTCACTGCTCTCTTTTCTTAGCTTACCACTTACTCGCTAGACTCTCTCTTATTCTTTCTAGACTCTTCTTGCCAAAATGAAGACTCAAGAAGTCTATTTATACTTTTTCCCTTGTCTCATGTTTGCCTGACACATCTTAAAGGAAAGTGGGATGTTTCAATGGAAAGTTGGAAGCTGACAGAGAAGACATCTTGGATCTAGTGGAAACATCTTGTTGAAGACCTAGACATGTTACCTAAGACATCTTGAAAGTAGCTAAGATGTATTTGAAATGCATCAAATGTCTTAGGTGTAGATGAGATGTCTTGTAGGAGGTGGAGACGTCTCACCTACTATGGCCAAAAACATAGATGCTAGTTTTGAGGTCTAGAACCTATGAACATCTCTAAACAAGTCCCCATTAACTCAAAACCCCCTAAGGTCATCAAAAAAAGCTCAAAACACCCTCAAACATGATAAAACATCCTAAAATTGTCACAAACAAAACTAATGCAAGAAACACACATAAACAAAACCTACACAAACACATTGAGGATTACACATGGGCTATGTGATGTCATCATCAAGAAATAGGTAACTTTTATC
>MNCI01010725.1:11215-32513 GCA_015680685.1 Gnetum montanum | reverse complement strand
ATGCCTTTTACTTTTTGAAGCTTGGTTCCTCCAGACTATTTACCTCCCTTGGCTATTGAGCTCCATCCATCCCACATACAAGCAAACAAATAGGCTCATTCAAGTATCAACACTTATTTAACACATGAAGAGAAAAAACCAATAGTTTAGTAAATTATCATTGCATAATTCTCTTAACATTAGTACCTATAGAAAAAAACTTATTATAATATATACATATAGAAATGTAGTTAGAAAATGCACTACTATGTCTACCCATGCACATGGATGTCATCATTCAAAAATAAATGAAAATATTATTTTTATTTTTAATNATAAAAGATAATTTCAAAATTTTATTATTTATTATTTTTATTTTTTAAAAATACATGTTTCCCTAGATCATGTAATAACCCAAGAATATGCATGTAGAAGAAGTACAATGCAAAGAAAAATTTACTTTTTAAAGAGAAATTTCTGCACATCACAATAGCGAAAAATCATGAAAAATCCAAATTAATGGAATTGAGTTAAAATAATAGAATTGAATTGAATGATGCATACATGCAGATTCATAACTTCTACATTGAAGTGGCCATGGTTCCCTTATTGAGATGGCCATGGTTCCCTTATTGAGATCTTCTAATGCATATTCCTCTAAAAAACTATATCTTAGTTTTTCTATTTCTATGTTTCTTCCTATGCATGACTATGAAAACCCTTAATGCGATCATTGATACACATCCTAGAAATGCCAATAGAAATGTCAATAAGTCACCATAAATGATGTTCTCTAGAATAATAGTTAGTAGTGCCATGTTTGCTGATTTAGCAACAACACAACATTTCCCCCTATCACCATAGGCACATAGCACTTGGTTTACTATTGGAAGTTGCCACTTCAAATGCTAGAATCTAACACCATGGAAATTGCCACTCTCAACAAACTTGCACCCTATCAGAAAACCCTTATCTCTGAACCTTGTAGATGTAGATTATCATGATATTGGTTGCATATGGACATGATAATGGTGTTGAGATATGTGGTGGCTATGGAAAATATTTTAGAAAATTGAGACTATCCAAGAAAGGAAGGCTTCACAACTGATATGGAAGCATGGTTAGCAACATTGAGTGGCATCACCCTCGTATACTCATTGTATTCTTCATCATAGACCTGTTGTGTTGTATCCATCAATGTAGTTGTTAGTTTCTATGCTTTCATGTCAGTTTTTTCATTTCTGGTAGAAAGTAAGAGAAACCCTTATTTTGCAAGAATTCTTGCTATTGAAGAAAAATTTTGCAGAAAACATTGGCTAGACAGCTCAATAACCAAATTGCACAAGAAATCAAAGATGCAAAAATAAATCAAAACTAACCTATAGCCTTTGATGCCTTTGCATAAACTTGTTGTGGTGAGTGTTTTGATTCTTCTATCACACTGATGCTTAACAACGATGGTGTACGCAAACTCTAAGCATTTGTGATAGGGACCAAAATTGTAACATTGTCATGATTTCTTCCAATGCCTTTGTTCTCCCATCAAGAACATTTTTCTAGGCTAAAAAATGTCAATTACTAAAATTTTGGTTTAAATGGCAAATATGAGACCACTCTTGTGGTAACCATTACAAACCATTGATTTTTCTATAATAGTAACTTTTATGAAACCATTACAAACTATTGGTTTTCTTGTCACAATCACATTTATGAAACTATTACAAACTATCAATTTTCCATAAATGGTTACATCTCTCACTTGATCTCCATATTTAAATTAATATCCATCAAACCCAAATTTCAAGAGATGAATACATGAATCTTAGTGATAATTCCTCTGAATGTGAGTATTATCTTCCATGTATTACAATGTATTATCTTTTAAACTTAATTCCTTATATGGTAACTAAACTTAGTGAATAAACCCAATGTTCATTCTATGTCCTACCATATGTGAATTTTCTCTAATAATTGTATACACAAACTGAATATGAGAAAAGATCACAATTGAATAAGAGTTTCATTAAGACTGTAAAATTATACGTATAAAATACATCATGAAATCAAGTCCCATCTGAACTACATAATCCTTAAATGACTTCAGTGACATTCCTTATTTCAAAGGAACATCTATCATAAATTCAATGCTTATATGCTCAATGATCACTTTATTTTCCTTAACACGTTCCCTTATGGCTAAGTACTTTATGTTGATGTGTTTACTTTGACATCCACTCTTATTATTCTTAGCCATAAAGATAGCAGCTAATTTTTCACAAAAAATTCTTAATGGCCTAGATATAGAATCTATAATTCTAATGCCTAACATGAAACTCTTCAATCATACACCATGTGAAGTAGCCTCAAAACAAGAAATGAACTCTACCTCCATTGTGGAAGTAGCAACCAAGGTTTTCTTTCCACTCCTCTAGGACACAACTCCTCCAACCAACATAAAAACATAACCAAATGTTGATTTCCTCGAATCAACACAACCAACAAAGTCTAAATTAGAGTAGCCAATCACCTTTAAATTGTCAGTTCATCTAGACATAAATATATAAATTTTTTGTACCTTGAAGGTACCTCATCACCTTCTTTGCATTCCTCCAGTGGTCAATGCCTAGATTAGTCTGACATGTATCCAACATTCCCATAGCAAATGCAATGTCAGGTCACGTGTGGACCTAAGCATACATTAGGCTTCGAATAGCTAAAGCATATAGAATGTTGCTCAATTTTCTTTTCTCTAAATCATTCCTGGGGCATTGGTTCAAATTGAACTTGTCACCCTTCACAATGGATGCTATACTCGATCAACAATCTTTCATCCAAAACCTCTCTAAAAATTTATTGATATTGGTTTCCTACGATAGTCCCAGAATGTGTCTAGATCTATCCCTATGGATCATAATGCCAATGAAATAAGATGCCTTACCCATATCCTTCATGTCAAATTTCTTAGAGATAAATTACTTCAGCACATATAGAAATCCATTATCATTGGCTACATGAAGGGTATCATCTACATATAGGATAAGGAAACAAATTTTGCTCCCGCTGATCTTCAGGGATATCCATTGATCTGTTATGTTCTCTTGAAAATCAAATGAAGTGATGACATCATGGAATTTTAAATACCATCAACGCAAGGCCTATTTTAATCCATATATGGATTTCTTCAGCTTGCATACCAATTGCTCACCATGACTAGGGGAAAATATTTCAAGTTGTTTCATATAAACCTCTTCCTCTAGATGACCATTGAGGAATGTCGTTTTCACATCCATTTGATGTAATTCGAAATCAAAATGGACAACCAATGCCATAATCACACAAAGGGAGTCCTTAGATACAAGAGAAAAGGTTTCCATGTAATCTATTCCCTCTCTCTTAGTGAACTCTTTAGCAACAAGTTTTGCCTTATATATTTCAATGTTACCTAATGAGTCTTTCTTTGTCTTGAAGACTCATTTGCATCTAATGGTTTTTACACCATTAGGAAACTTGATAAGATCCTAAGTTCCATTAGATGATACAGTTCATCTCATCTTTCATGTCATCATACTACAAGTCAGATTCCTTACAATTCATGGCTTGTGAAAATATTTTGAGATCATTTTTACCTCCTAGGTTATAGTTAGAGTCCTATAGATACACTATATAGTCATTAGGAACCACTAATCGCCTTACTCTACTAGATCTTCTTAATGATGATTCATCATTCTCCTGAGGAGCATGATGTTCAACAAGTTTTGGTATTTGTTGTTCAGCTAGATCTACTACTTCTTGATTAGCAGTCTATGGAACTTCAATGACTATTTGTTGTTCATCACATGTTTGTGCTCTAGGCATGTTGTGTACAATAATCAATCTTTCACCTGAAGTAGAGGGTTGGGCACCTACATGATCTTTCTTTGGAATAGTATTCCAAGATTAATTACTCCCACTAATCAATTCATTCTCAAGAAATTTAACATTTCTTGATTCCACAAGCCTATTAGTATGTGATGGACAATAAAATCTATATTCCTTAGATCATTCAACATATCCAACAAAATACCCACTTGTGGTCCTTAGGTCTAGCTTCTTTTCTTGTGGATTATAGACTCTTACTTTAGATGGGCATCCCTAAACATGTACATGTTGCAAACTTAGTTTTCAACCTTTCCATAATTCAAATGGTGTTTTTGAGATAGCCTTGGTTAGAACTCAGTTTAATATATACATAGTCATCTTGAGAGCTTCTGTCCATAAGGACTTAGGAAGCTTAGAGCTAATAGGCATACTCTGCATCATGTCCAATAATGTTTGGTTTCTTCTTTCTACCGTGCCATTTTGGTTTGGAGAACCAAGCATAGTTTACTAGGCAACAATCCCATGCTCTTGAAGAAACTTAGTAAATGAACCAGATGCTTGTCCATCATCAATATATCTACCATAGTATTCACCACCTTTATTAGACGTCACTATGTTTATTTTCTTACTGCACTGTTTCTTTACTTCATCCTTAAAAACCTTAAAGGCATCTAAATCTTCATTCTTATTATGAACTGGGTAGAGATACATATATCATGAGTAGTCATCAATAAAAGTAATGAAATACCTTTGATCATATGTGTTCATATCTGGACTACAAATATATGTATGTATGATACCTAATATGTTTGAACTCCTCTTGGCACCTTTCTTTGACATATTGGTCTACTTCCCTTTACGTAGTCCACATAAGTGTCAAAGTCAATAAAATCTAGGACACTAAATACTCCATTTACTAATCTCCTTATTCTGTCAATAGAGATATGTCATAATCTACGATGCCCTAACATGAAGGATTATTCATTTAAAACACACCTCTTAACACCAACGCTATCATGAACATGCATAGAAGTATAAAAAGTTTCATTTTGCAAACTAATTTTGAAAATTCCATTCGTTAATGTATGATTTCCAATAGGTTTAGATCTATAATATAAACTAAATACAGTGTCTGAAAAATTCAAGGAAAATCCCAATGATACAAGCCTTGAAACAAAAATTAAATTCCTTGAAAAACTTGAAATATAAAATGTCTTTTCCAACTCTAAAACAAAACCACTACTTAAAACTAATTTGCATGTTTCAACTACCTCTGCATATGAGTACATCTTGTTATCTAAATAGATGCACAACTTACTTTCCACTAGCCTCCTTAGGTTTTCACCCCTGCAAGGAATTAGTAACATGGATTGTAGAACTAGAGTCAATCCACCATGTGTTATGGCCAACATGAACCATATTATATTTCAAACAAAAAAGTGAGAATTGAGTACCTTCCTTTTCAAGAAATTTATAGTATTTAGACAATCCTTCTTTATATGTGCTTTCTTCTTGTAAAAAAAGCATCTAGATTCCTTCTTAATATCAACTTGTGTAGGCAGTTTGCCCTTCCACTTATTTTTGGCTTGCTCTTTATTCTTTCCTTGTGTAGTGATATGCACACTCTCTCCCACTTCCATAGCAGGTCTACCCTTTTCTTGTACACACATGGTCATTAGTTCATTGATTGACCATTTTCTCTATGTACATTATAAGAAATCTTATAGGGCCCACATTGTTGTGGGAATGTGCTCAAGATGTAGTGCATAAGGGAACACTCTAACATCTCAACCTCAAGTTTTTTTAGCTAAGCTACTATATCCCTCATTTGTATCATGTGCTCACATACACCAAGGATTCTAGTGAGCTTCATTGATGAATATTTCATTATTAAGGTACTAGTCAAATTGTTCATTAATTACCTTCATTAAAGTTCGCACATTGTCATACTATTTCGATGAACCACACATACCTACCAAGATCTTGGTCTTTATGAATATAACACAAAAGCAATTAGATCACTCTCATTTTTTATAAGAACCCACATCATTCGGTTGGTTGGTTCCTATAACAATAGGTGATTCATCCTTACGGATAGCATAGTTAAGGTCCATCCAACCTAAATGAAGAAGAATCCTCTCCTTTCACACCTTATAATTATCACCCTTTAATTCATGAATGTCACATTTAAAATTAGAATAGTTCATAGGTTGTATAACTACATAAATTAAAACATGCTTATGTCACTAAATTTGAGGTTGAAATACTATATGACATGTTTACCAATGTAAATCATGCAAAAATGCGAATCAAATGACATAAAATTGCCTATGAGCTAAATTTTAATTCTAACATATTCATATATCCTTATGATGAAACTATTAAATTGTATCTTTTTTCTTAATCCCTATGGGCAAATAAAGAGAAATAATTTAATACATCATCTTAATTAATCATATTAAATGTAACAAAAATTCTTGTGAGATAAAATCTATTATATTACATATAATTAATCACAATCTAATATTTATATACCTTATGTAATCAAAAGCTCTTAATATATAATTTCGCACAATTAAAGATGTTGTGGCTACCCTCTAATTATACAAAATTATATAGATCACTAGTCATAATTTTTATGCAGAAAAACTATGCATATATAAATATGTCACTTTATAGATATATACAAAAAAATATGCATAAAATTAATTACTTTTTAAAAATTACCAAATTCTAACATTTCTTAAAAAATATGGCAATAAACATTAGTTATTTTAGAAATATTAATAATAGGCAACTTTATTTTCATACCAAAACACAAATGTGACTATCAATATAAAGGTAATGTGATGGAGCTATCCTATCAGAAAATATAGACAATAATGTATGAGCTATACTGAGAATGTTAGTCGTAGAGAGCCCATGTAGGAAACATAGAGGTTGCTTCACACATGTCTTAGCCTTATCAACTATTGTTTCAAGCATGGGGTCCACCCTTGCAAGTGGAGCACTTTCTACCATGTGGCCCAAGGACCTTTCTTAGCCTATCTTCTAAGGATAGAGGTCAAAGCACCTCATCAACCACTCCCTCTTGTTTGGATTCTCCATCCCATAAACATTTTTGTAATATTTTCAAAGTGAAAAAAACTGGAGAATATAAAAATGCCCAACTATCCAAAATACTATAAACTCTAAGCAAGGCACAACTCCATAAGCCATGTATCTTTTTTAAAACATTTATTAATTCTATTGCATATGGAAAATTCAAAATCAAGTGCCATACATAATTTCACAATAAACATTTTTTAGTTAATAACCAAATTGACTCAAATTTTCCCTAGTTTCACATCATTAATAGATGAAAAATTCACCCCAGTTTGACACCATTATAAGAGCAACAAAACAAATATGGTTAAGCATCAAGACAGAGACCAAACATGGCTTTGATACCAAATGTTGGAAAAAAATTGTGTAGAAAACATTGACCAAATGGGACAATAACTGAATTGCACAGGGAATCAAAGATGTAGAAATAAATTAAAACTGACCTCAAGCCATTGATACCTTTGCATGAACTCGTTGCAATGAGTGTTTTGATTCTTTTATCACACTTATGCTCAACAAAGATGGTGTATGTAGACTCTAAGTATTTATGATAGGGACCAAAACTATAACACTACCATGATTTCTTCTAGTGCCTTTATTCTTTCATCAAGAACATTTTATAGGCTAGAAAAATGTTAATCATCAAACTTTCAGTTTAAATAGCAAATATGATACCACTCATATGGTAACCATTACAAACCATTGATTTTCCTGTAATAGTCACTTTTATGGAACCATTACAAACCATTGGTTTTTCCATAATAATCACATTCATTGAACCATTACAAACTATCCCATTTCCCCACAAAAGGTTACAGTTTCTTCTAAGGTGCCACCCTAGTCCCTAATCATGCATGCAGATCTTGCTACTACTTTCATTCCTTATGCATTGGATAAGATAGCTAAAAGATAGGGGTTGCTATTTTCAAGATCCCCATACATAGTATGTTCTGTAAGAATTTCTCTCTCTTTTTGGTCAAAAACATAATAAAATTTAATGTTCTAATTTTTATTTTAATAAAGCTATGATCTAACAAAATTATATTTTATTCTACGTTAGATATTAGGATTTGATTCTCTCAATTTCGTAAAATATCATGGTTACTTAGCATTTAGTTCAAGTTTCGTAGCTGGGAAATATATCATACTTCATCTTCATACCTTGGATGTTTCTGCGTAAATTCTAAAAAATCAGAAGTTGTACAATTGGATGTTTATAGGAAATTTTTTTAAAAATAAAATAAATTGAACAATTAGAGTGGATCTTTCCTGTTCTATGCAGTTCTACCAATGCTATTATTTTATTCTCGTGAAGTTCTAGATTTTTAAAGACAAGATGCTAGTAGTAGGTGCATGTATGATTTGATCTTTTGCAACTTGCAACAATCCAACCTGATAAAATTAGGAGCATGACAAATATGGCTATCAAATTTCAAAGTGAGTCCTGCTCATAATCTGACTTGAGGCTCTTAATGAATAGGATTATCCTCTTGCCACTAATAATGTTTTAAATCTAGAAGGTTGAAGCCCAAGAATCTTCTAGATGATTTAAATTTAACATTCTTACTCTTGTCATAGTATGGGTAGTAATCAAGAGCTTATTTTATGATTGCTAATGCACTGTCCTTTTCTGGTTTATTATTATTATTATTATTATTCTTTACGTTATACAATATGAAGGAGGTGAAGGCTCTCTCAGCTTGCATGTATGCCAACTTGGAATCAAAAGCATTGATGTCTTCCACAATAACAGTCACAGGAAAGCAACCTTATATGATGGCAAATGAATCATGCAATCTCTCTATTGAGATTACATGACTTTAAAAAATGTGATGCAGTAAAGATGTTAATTTTGCACCAAATGTAAGTAAACACAATATATTTTCACTTGATAGCATATAACTTGGAGCTCTGAGAATTATCAAATTTCTAAAATTGAACCAATTGTCCTATGCTGTTTAATCAAAAGATTTTTTAAAATAACGAAAATAAGCTTTGATGTTTTATTTTCTGCGAAATGTTTGAATTTTTACTCTACTTCTTATAACCTAATTTGAGTTATTCCTCTCTTAAGAATGAACTAAGTCAAGTAAGATCTAAAATATAGTAGATCCAATTGATTTTTCTAGATCCAATTGAATAGCCTACAAGTGTATGCAACTTGCAAGACCAATGCTAGCTTGAGGACATTACAAAACCAAACTAAGACCAAGTCTAGCAACAACAATTTTACCTATGTTAAAGTCAAGGTTTTAAGAGTCATCATCTCCTAGTAGAATCACTAATTCAATATGTCTGTCAAGGAATGGTCTCTAGTTTCTTAACTTTATTCAGTGGCCTCATGCTAATGTGGTAATATTGCTATCAACATTTAGCCCCACAACTTTGAGTTGCACGCAAGTGCAAAGTCACTAAACTAATAGAAGTTTAATGATACAAAAATATGCAAAATATACAAAACCTTTATGATCATAAAACATGAAAGGTATAAGAAATTTGCAAAATTATAAATTGGACCACAATATTGAATAATGATTAAAATAATCAAATAAACAAAAGGATACCTAGAAATGGATCACTATTTGCACCACGTAGTATAATCAAGATTTAATATATACTACCAATGATAAGTTGTTTAAGTGATTAGCTCATTTTCTTGGTAAGCAAGGAGTTGTTAGTTTGCCTCATTCTTGAGACATCATTATATCTAAAACACCACAAAATTTCGATCTTAGTACTTTTCCAACAAGAAGCAGGTCCCTGCGACCCACAGACGACCACGGCTACATCTAGTATCAAACATGGCAACTTCGAACATCAAGATACTTAATTTTCACTAAGTATGCATTCTCAGCGTATACGCCCAAGTTCACATCCAGGCATATACGCCCAACAGATACGCTCGATGTTCACAACGTATACGCCCGGCGTATGCGCCCAGCATACACAACAAGCGTAGACGCCTCACATATACGCTAAATAGGTACAACTGATGAATACGCCTGACATGCAATCCTCGAAGATGGAAACAACACTGTGGAGCAAGATTTGGTACAAGGCAACAACTTACATGAACAGAGCAACCATCAACGTATATGTCCAGCATATACGCCCAGCACCCACAGCGTATACGCTGGGCGTATACGCCTGCCTGATACAGCGTATACGCCCAGCAGATGTAACATGTTGTATACTTGTAAATTTTTATCCTTTCGCACCTAGTCAATGTGCCACATGTCACCGAACCTGAGTCTAGCGTCAAAACCTGTATAAAAATTCCAATTTTTCACTAGAACGAGGTCGGTTGGCAATTTTGGAGTAAACCAGAGAGAAAAACAAAGACTCTGATAACCAGAACAGAGAACCTTGTACGTTGAACAACCCTGTATGCTAAGCATACAGCCTCTACGCTGTGCCTACAGTTTGAACCAGCCCACAGTCATCGCTGCATCCACCAGGGCTATTCGTCCGCCTTGTGTCAAAGCCACAACTGCGTTAGACCAGTGCATTGTAACTCTCATTTTGAAATACCATTGTTACATTTTCTTCCTAAAATCTGTTACAGTTTGCATTAATTGTTGCATGTATACTATTTACACTCTTTTACATTTACGCTTCGTTCGCATCAGTTACGCTGTTTACGCTCCGCTTTACGCCTGTTACGCCATTTACATATAACTCAGCGTATAGCACTTCGGTGTACGTTCGGGGAAATCCTTGCCTGATCCGCGTGCGGACCACTCAAGGTACTCTGCCTTCATTAATTCCAGCTTGCCCTTAGGCGAAGGTAGGGTCTTCTGTGCATGTCCGGTGATCCCCCGGTTTCTGTTTCCTTCCAGCTGGAGACTAACGATTTCGGATGGTACAGAAATTGATGCTAGAAGGAGGACGTCTGACTAAAACTTACTGTGCTTCAGAGCTCTCAGCGTCTACGCTGTTGAGTATATGCCGACCCTTTCTGCAAAACTCCCAACGCTTCTGCTGCTCAGTTTAAAACTTACAGTCTGCAAACTATCTAGCGTCTACATTATTGAGCATCTACGCTGCTTCGTTTAAAGCTTACCATCTGCAAGTCTCCCAGCATCTACGCTATTAACCATACGCTGACTCTATCTACAAAATCCCCAGCGTCTACGCTGCCAAATATACGCCACACACACGCTACGCTGTAGACTTTGTCTACGCTGCACACAGAACTCTGTTTACGCTGTTGACATATACGCTACACGCTTTACACTGCAAACTTTACTTACGCCGCGCACAAGACCCTGTTTACGCTGCTGACATATACGCAGCCGCTAAGTTTACCCTGCACTCTCTATGCTGTAGACTCTATCTACGCTGTACGCTGACTCCGTCTACGCTTTTGTCCAATATACGCTACATCCCATATGTTGTACACCCTATTTACGTTGTACGCAGACGCTATCTACGCTGCTTAGCGTATACCCTGTACGCTCTACACCGTAGACTCTATACGCTGCCACTATACACTGTCTACCTATATGTTGTCTACGCTTCCATTATACGTTGGTCGTTGAAGCCTATACGCTGAGACCCAGTCTATACGTTGTACACCACGAACGTAGGTTTACGCCGCACTAAGTACACTAATTCCATATCCATTCACTGTGTCATATCCTCAACTGTTCATCATGAACACTGCAAACACCACCGCTACAACCACCCAAGTCACAGACCTTATAGGAACCATGGCCATTCAACAGCCTATGGTACAACCCACGGTGGGGCCTCGTAGGTCTCTTAGGTTGCAAGGGAAGAACCCATCGTCTAACATCATAACTCAAGACCAGTACAACTTCATATGTTTGAAAATACAAGCTAGCCTAGCTGTAAACCAAGTTGAAATAGAAGTCAAGAGGCAATATGAAATTTTTTATAGGGGAGGACAAGAGTTCATTCCTTCCCCGTACGATATCATCCCTCTTCCAGAGCCTTACTCTAAGCTCATCACACACCTCCTCCTGCAAAGGAGCAAATCTCTAGATTAGCTTACAGTAAATCCTTAACCGGAAGAGGAGGATGAGTTCGCTGCCCAATCCAAGCATGAAGATTCCTACCATACGCTTAGCCCACAAACCTCTGTCAACCCAATGTTTCATCCAACCACAGGGGAAATTACATCCCTTCAACCATTTAGACTCACTCAAGCACAAATACCTCCACTAGAAACATCCGCACTTGTTCATGTTCCTCCTCCAAGCGACCCGCAAATCAATACGCTTCCTCTCGCTATTCTTCCCACTGCAACTGTAGCCCCATCCTTACAAGTACCACCCCCTCACAATAATGTGGGAGCAACCTTCCCGCCTTGAGTGATCAGGATGCCACATGTGATACTGGCATGTACGTCCACTCACTATATTTCCCACATCCAAACACACGGAGCCCCTTCCACCACTGTAACCCAACAAGTTCAGGGGGTTCCTACACAAAACATGACCAGGCAATGGGCAGCGATGGGTGTTCAATCACATCAACCCCCTCTCTACAACATGCCATCTCACACAATTCCACCGTTCAATATCCCTCAAGGACAACCACAACAACAACAACCCCTTGCTCACAACATGCTACCCCTGATACCACCCGCTATAAATATTCCACAAGTACAACCGCCAACTACACAGCTTTCAGCCTTCCAACCTACTATTCAACAATCTAATCTGTACACTGTACCACATCCCTAAGCTGCCACCTCACCTAGTGCTCAAGACTGGGCAAATGCTAAGAAACTAATGTAGAAACTAACTGATGAAGTCAAACGCCTCAAGACGGCCACTGATGGAGAGTTAAAGGTAGTAGACTTTTACCACGATGACCCCATCAGCTTTTCGATTCCGCCCCTAACATTACCAAAAAGTGTATCATTGCCTACGCTAACTAAATATAACAGGGAGACGGACTCCAATGCTCACCTTATAACATTTAGACTAGAGTGCACATTACTTCAGGCATGGCCACACACCATTTTGCGAGTGTTCCCTATGTCCCTTGCAGGGAGAGCACTTGATTGGTATCGGGCCTTGCCAAGAAACTCGATATTTACTCTAGAGGAATTGTTACATCAATTCGTTACTAGGTTCAAGTATAACTTGAAACCTGAAGCAACACTCGATAGTCTTATACAGGTCAAACAAGCACCTCTAGAACCCGTACAAAAATTCATCCAAAGGTGGAGTGCAACTCTCAATGAGCTCCACGAGCCGATCCCACATACGTATCTGCTCACCATTCTAAAGGGGGCTGTCAATGACTTTTTTAAATCCAAGTTATGTTACCTCAACACGTGTAACCTCAATCAAGCCTTTGTATAGATTAAAAACATAGAGGAGGCTGCCCAAAATAGCCACGATCCTGCGTATTTAGCCTTTAAGAATCAACACAGTAAGAAAGATAAAGAAAAGGCTAAAGCAACTATAGCGGTAGTAGCGGAAACACAACAAGCAAATGTGGCACAACAAAGCAGATCGCCGGTGGCCCCTACTAATTATACTAAACCTGCTCCTGCGACCACACCAAAATCGTCCTCATCGCAGAACCCAACACCAAACCGTACGAGAAACTTTGACAGGAAAGAACCCTCCCAATATACGCCACTACCTATGAAGCCATCCCAGTTATTCAACCAGCTCCTGAAGGCTAGATTAATGAAACATAAATAGTTATCCCTTGCTACCATCTAGAGACATGATTGGTTCTATCAACTAGTTCAGAACCCAAGCCTAGCAACGCCGAATGAGCCTCCAATACCAAAAGGTTTCAGAATGGATCGCTTCTGCGACTATCACCAACGTAATGGGCATGGCACAGATTACTGTTTCACCATGAAACAAGACATACAACGAATGATCGATGGGGATCAAATCACTTTTGATGAGGCCAACCCAGTCCAATCGCAAAACCAGGCCATGGGTATGTATAAAGACCCTCTAAATACCAAAGAGGCACTGTACGTTATTAACACAATCTACCTAGATAACAAACCTGAAACACCTAGCATTAACACCATCTACTCTGACCATGAGCAATAAACGCCTAACAAGCCATTCGTAGTGCGTATTCCTCCCACTGCATCAACATCCATGCCTCAACCATCATACACCCCGCAGCAGCCATATGATGTCCACGTACCCCTCGCCGTAGCGACTTCTAACATCCCGACACGCGAAAAACCATACGTGGTACGTATACCTCCTGCCGCTACTTCCGCAAACTCACAAACACCTTCTATTCGGTCTGCCCCTTACGTAGTCTGAGTACCGCCTGCCGTTGCAACAGCAGAGGTCCAACCTTCGCCTAAACCAACCCCATACGTCGTTAGGAGACCCGAAAGTCCTAATGATTACCAACCCTCCGCCTCGCAAAAGCAAAGTAAACCCAGCCCTTATGTCATCAGGGTGCCCAGCTAGCCTTCTGCTCAACTACACATGACCATCCAACCGCAACCTTGTCCAACTCCATACGTAGTACAAATCCCAAAATAGCCTGATACTCTAAAGCCAACTCCACCCCCACGCCACACACGAGAATGCTTAGCAGATAAGCTTACACATGAACGCTTGGAGAAGGAGTATCAACGGCTAGTTGTAGGACCACCTAAACGCACCCCGCTAAATGCAGTACCTATGACCCCACCTAACGATAAATCGAACGCAGGCCATGAGGGTGAACCATCCAGAAAACACGATATGGCTAAATCAACGATTCCAGGCAAAAACGACAAACCAACGATGCACGAAAGAAAACTGTTGGGCCTAATGGACCAAGTCACTGCTAATAAACATGAGCCCAACAGTAGAGACCTAGCAATAGCCCTAACACAATTCATGCAAGCACTCAAACAAAAGAATACTTCACTAAGCTTATATGACTTAGCTTTAACATCCCAAACACATCGCGAAGCTTTAGTGCGCATGTTAACATTTATCCCAATAAGCGAGGACTTGCCCCCAAATGAACTTTTGATTCATGCGGTAATGTACTCACCCCAAGGGTCAACTTCCAAACCATTAAGTTTCCACAATGATAACATCAAGGTGGATAAGAAAACAGGGGAGATAACAACAGCTCCTATGTTCATAACAATACGAGTAAACCAATTCAAGATACATAGGGTCCATGTAGATGATGGAGCTGCCACAAACGTAGTACCATATCCCATCGTCGAACAACTGGGGATTACAGAGCTAATCAGACCAACTGCCACCACATGCTTAAAATCGTTCAACGGGTCGTGCGTGATAGTTAAAGGCACCGTGACTTTAGACTTCATAGCAGGTGATCAATTCCCCACATCCGCTGACTTCGTAGTAATCGATGAAATGCCAGAATTCAACCTAATATTAGGAAGGCCTTGGTTAGCCCAACTGAAAGCAGTCTCATCCCCTATACACCAAGAGATTCATTTGCCTTATGAAGGTGGTGAAATCATCATACATGGGGAGGCTGCTACACCCATCATCTCATCGTACATAGACACAGACTAAGGCTCGGAGGTTAAGCTCAAAGAGCCTAGACAACACGACATAAATGAACAATAATCGGTAAGCGATAATCCTTTAAATGCAAGAGAAGATCCACCCAAAACAGAAATACCTGGGCCTAACATTGTACATACACCTCCTCACTTAGAAACAAAAACTAACATAGAACTCACAATAAATACCGAAACGTCTGAAAACACCGATGCGCGTACTATTCCATCAAACGCCCCTTGGGCTGAATTACCATTCAACATTATCAGCGAAGGGGATGCTGAATACCGAATCATACCCGCTAGCTCTACTCCCAACGTAAAAATGCAAAAAATCAAAAAATTACTAAACCAATAAATAACAGAAAACAAATGGTCTGAAATGACGTTAAACTACAACCTATCCAAAATGACGTAAAAGTACAAGAAGTTCGAAACAACATAAAACTACATTCCAAGTCCGAAATGACGTTAAACTATCATGTCTGCAATGACATAAAACTAGCAACGATCAGAAATGGTCGGTCAACCGAGAAATCCACCCATGTCATTTGAAACGTTCCTCGCTTACGCTGGGGCCCGAAATGGCCTTAAACTAGATCATCCACTTATACTTTGTTTTCCTCTTTCATTTATCATTATACTTCGACTTATAATTACATCCGTGCATTACACTTAAACCACAAAAAACAAACCAAAACATTTTACATTGTCGTGTCGTGTTTGCAATTAAACTCAAAATCAACAAAAAAAATTTTATACATGAAACGATGTACAAGTACAAGAGTTAACTGGTTTCATTCATCTCAATTTACAATTCCCGTATAAATTTGAGTCAAAAAAACAAAAAAAACTAAACATCTGGGATGGGAGGGTCATCCCCTTTAGACCCGCTGGCATCATGGGCCCCCGCTCCACTAGGACCAGCTTTGTAAACATCGTCACCACCTTGATCCTAAAAATGCAAAAAGAGACAATCAACGTAAGAACAAGAGAAAGATAAAATTTCAAACAATGTGCAGCGAACGAAGTTCACAATAACAAAATGCTTACGTAGGGGATCCCCCTAAGCTGAATTCTAGTCGACGAAGGATTTCCTCTTTTGAGACACTAGTCCAGTCGGTCCCATCAAGACCTAGGTCGACATCTACCAAGGCCTTCCCCTTGTCAACAGTTGACCAGGTAGGACGCTTTAAAGGGAATTCACCCACCGAAACCTCCCCAGATGCGTTTGTAATCACCCTTCTAGGTGAATCCATCTCAACAGTTGTGTTCTGAGCAAAGGTATCAAACACAGAGCGTAGACCCAGACCCTCCACAAACATTTCCAGTTGACACTTTTCAATAGATACCTCCTTCAACGATTTCTTATAATGATGTTTGTGGTTCTTTTCATCCTGACCCCATTTGTGTACCTTGGAAGCGAAAGCTTTCCAATTTTGACACTTGAGGTTCAGTAGATCTATTTGGACCTTACGCTCTGCTAGTCTCAGGGTCAGTGACACGTGACGATTGAGCAGATTCCAATACCTAGTATACATGACCTCGAAATTCTGCCAAGAGCGATCACCACTTAGTTTAGCAGAGGTGAACTCATACCGGGCCTTGAGATCGTCATGCTCAACTGACAACTCAAAAACTTCCTTCTCCTTTGCTTGAATCTGCAACCACAACTGTTCGATGGAATGCCTACAAGTCCAGAGTGACTTGGCATTATGTACAAGACCCTCTGCCACCTCCTCATAAATTAGCCTTGGCACTTGCTTGACTTCTAGGGATAGTATGGGTAAACTCTCTATGCTAACTGTCTCAAAAGGATCCCACCTTAGTTTGACACCTATGCACATGAAAAGAACAAACGCTAAAATGACCAAAACAGGGTGTGAAACTGTAAAGCTGCAAACAACTTGAAACATATATACCTATCTCAAGGTGGGCTTCTTGGATTCATTCAACAACTTCCTTAGCGATGGCAGCCACAAAATCCATTTTACTTGGCATCTCTGTCCAAGTAAATGGCCCACGAGTGCAAGACAGACTAACCTCTGCAGTCCTTTCAAGGGGAACCGTTTTCATAGGCACGTCCAACGACATCATTCTGGTTTCACTACCTTCATCTGGCAGCAATGAAAAAGTAAAAGAAAAATACCATAAAACAACAACTCACAAAGTAACATAATAGAATAACATAATAAAAGAAAACATACCGTGTTCTTTGTCCCCTTCTGGGGGTTCACCTAAATCCATTTTTCCCTTAAGGAAGCTGCTGAACGTTTCATCGACTCCACTCTAGTCATCCACCAGCTCAGTTTCTGTGGTGTCTTCCCTCAGCTCTTCTGTCCCTCCCACCTGATCTTTGCCCGCGTCTTCCTCCTCAGTATTTAGCTTCGTGTTAGCCTCCTCCTCTTCAATGATAGTCTCTAATTCCTTCCTCCTCACCTCTCGAGTCAAGTCTGAAGGCATCAGTAGCATGTAAGTGGTCAAAGTAAAAATTATGAACAAGACAAAAATGATAAAGCAACAAGTGTACTAAGTTTACTTACCTCGGGTAGGCATCTTGAACCGTATACGCTTAACCCATGGCTCGTCCACATTTGAGGCCTCCTCGGTTTAACATTCACGCTTTGTCAGCTTTGACTTGGCCTTGTCAATGGTCTCTTTGATGACCCGTTCTGCTCTTTTCGCAGTATAAGACACATCATCTAGCTCCAATCCCAAACTGTCATGTGTGTGGATTGAGGTACCAGATGATCCCCCTGTTGTGATAGATATAGATTCATCAATTCCCTCAGGCGCATCTTGGGACTTGGCAATTTCAAACAAGTGGTTGATCCACGGACGAGATAGTTGACCACAATCCCGCAAAACATACTTGTTGTCCGCACAAACCACTAGAAACTTGGCTAAGAAGAGAAGATAACCAGTAAAGAATGAAAAAGTAAAGTGAGACTGCACCTCAACATTCGAACACAATCGCACTATCTCTTTGTGAAGGCCCAACAAGAAAAATTAGGCCCAGTTATAATGCATGCCGGTTTCTAGGATGGTTCGCATAATACGTACAGCTTCGACCCTAAGACTTTGCACCTGGGAAAGGGATTTAGGGAATACCCGTGCCCTAAACAGAGGATATAATTCATTCACCTCCTCAACCTTTGACTTCCCCTCCATAGGGAATCCCTTGGCACCCTTGGTAACGCCCAACCAGTCCTCTAATTCATGAACCGTATGGAGCTCTTTATGAGCCCTGTCTAAAACTACATTTATACCATCTGCCGATACACCAAACAGGTTCAAAAAGAATTCAGGTGAAGATGGAAAACTATCTTAACACCCTTAATCCGAGTGTTGTAGTAAGAGACAGACTCGTTGAAGGAATCCGCGATCCCGATCATTTCTGCTATTGACACATCAGGGCTCGGGTCATAAAGAGCTCCATAAGGCCAGTATCGTCTAAACAACGAACGATGGATGGTAGGGCATGGGTCCGCAACCATTTCTGAGCCTTACTGATCTCCCCGAACTTCATGGAGAGAGTACTCTCAATTCATCCGGTTGTGACAAGGTCTCTGCCAAGAGGGACATCAACTGTAGATACAATTCAAAATCATCATATCAGTATAACCCCCGGTAGTTGAACAAACACGTTAACACATCTAGAAAACATTGTCATTCACCTTCAGTTGTGGACTTAGATGTGCTACCCAAGTCAGAGTCACGAGGAAAAATTGGTCCCTTATGCGACCAATCTTCATGCAACCATCCATGAGCTTTGCACAGTGCGAACACTCTAAAGAACCACTTATGAAAGTGGACGATATCACCCTTGGTTTGAGCTAATACAGCTCCACGAAGAGTGGGACCCACCATCTCTAGAGCAGTGCGAGCTAGAGCAAGCCCATCATCATCAATACATGTTCCGTCTCGGTTAACTTAGGGCCTACAAAAGAACATTTTTCAAAACAGAAACAAATGCCAAACGACATAAAAAATAGAAACAACAAGCTTAAATGATCCTACCTATCCACTCGGTACACTATGCCAGGAGCATTCTGGAACAAAGTGTGCGCACGCGCAGCTAAAAATAGGGTGTTGTTGAGATAGTCCTGCCCTCACGACAATTGGGCCCACACGCACGCTAACGGGTGAGTAGACCTAGGCCTGCTAAAGGGAACGTCCTTGATCACAAGGGGCCCCTCGTCGATATCCTCCATGAAAGCGATGACACCCTCCAAGGTTCCCGGCAACATGGCCTCAAGCACACTCCATGCCACTTGTTCGCTCAGGTGTGACCAGACAACCACTTTAAACCTATCCAGCATGAAGGCGAGGAATTCACATGCCCCTTCCCTGAACCAAACCCCATTGTTGTCAATGGTCATATCCGGGGTAGGTTCATCGGCCTTAATGGGACCAAACCACATCAATACCCCAACTAGCTAAACAACCAGGAGAAAAGGTTCAGTGTCCCTGCAAGCAACCAAAATGCCATAGTAAATTAGCCATACAAAATTTCATATTATAGACTGACACTTAGAAAAATCACTGACTGTTTACACTTGGCGTATACACTGCCTACCCTGGCATATACGCTGCCAAAATTGTTTACGCTCTACCTAGTGCGGCGTATACGTCGTCGAATAAACTATTTACCCTCAGCGTATACACCGTAAAAAACTTCAGCGTATACGCCGTAAAAGCCTCTAGCATATACGCTGCGTAAACAGTATACACTGTGTAAATAGTCTACGCTGAACACTATGAAAATAGTCTATGCTGAACACTGTGAAAAAAGTCTACTCTATACGCTGTGTAAACAGTCTATGCTGGATGCCATAAAAAAAATAGTCAGCGTATACGCTGATAAAATCATCTACACTTCATGCTGGTAAAATCGTTTACACTGTGCACTGACAAAATAGATTACGCTACAAACAACTTAAGCTATGTACAGTATACGCTCTACGCTCTAGAAACCCTTTACGCTATCTGTCTATGTCAGCCATCTATGCTGAAGCCCTCTACGCTATAAAGACTTTCTACGCTATGAAACATGTACAGATGAAAATAAATAATAAAGGTAGGATCATAGCCTACCTGCGTGATGATCCAGGCCACGATGGAACCCTCGGCTTGGGCAGACACTGCAGCATGGCCTCGCTCTCCTTCGTGAAAGTTAAGTCAGGTCCCTTCCTCCCTTGACTTTCCACTTCCTTGCCCTTGCCCATTTCGGCATCCTCTACGCTGGGATCAAAAGGTTTACACTGAGGGTCGAAATCGCTCATGCCTACGCTGAGCCTATACGCCAAGTTGGAGTCTCTACGCTCACGTTGAGTTGGGACGTCTACGCTGACGCTTTGACCTGTACGCTCTGCGTTTACGCTAGGGTTTGATCGTTTACGCTTACACTCAGGTCTCATCGTCTACGCTTACACTCAGGATTTATGCTTACGATTTACGCTCGATGTCTACGCTCGTTGCAAATTCAACATGGTTACAAATGACGCCCCTGCCCTTTATTTAGCGCTTTGTCGCTGCCGCTGCTGCCGCGGCCGCCGCCTTCCGGTTTGTATCTTTTTACCTTTTTTTTACTCATTTTAATTAAAATTTGTTCAAAAATGAAATATATATATATATTTAATACAAGGAAAATATTACTACATCCCGGTTCCCTTGTAAACCCAACTTCAGATGTTCACATCGAACATTCTAGCGCAAACTCTCCTGTGTACATTATCTGGCTCGGTATGGCCTTAAACTGCCATGATGGCCTGGTAAGGCCTTAAACTGCCACATACAAACCCCCTACAGCCTGGTAAGGCCTTAAACTGCCACTTGCGGATCACATTCGGCCCGGTA
>MNCI01010725.1:0-11180 GCA_015680685.1 Gnetum montanum | reverse complement strand
TCATCCACTTAAGTTTATCAACAGATGATGCAGTCATAGCCTCAACATAGCAAACGCTAGATAACTATAAAGGTATGATGAGGCCCCTTGACATAGAAGCTGAAAACATCACCGAAGACCCGTTGACCGAAACCCCCATCACCATGCCCGATGGAGAAATTAAAATATTAAAATTAAGCACATTACTGCAACCTCAACTGGCCAAAGACATAGAGGATGTGCTTAGGGATAACATAAAAGCATTCGCTTGGTCTTACACTGACATGCCCGGGTTAGATCCTTGAATCGTCTAGCACAACATTATTCTTGATCTGAAATTGAGGCTAGTAAAGCAAAAAGCACGAAAGGTTAAACCTGAGGTGGCATTGGCAGTTCGCAATGAGATCACCAAACTTTATCAAGCTAGTTTCATTCGGGCTGTTGATTATGCCGAGTGGGTATCCAACATGGTTATTATCCCGAAAAAGAACGGAAGCATTCGCCTATGCATTGACTTCTGGGATCTAAACATTGCAACCATAAAAGATGATTTTTCCCTACCCAGTATCGATCAACTTGTCAACTCGACCATTGGGCACGCCCTATTATCTTTTATGGATGGCTTCTTGAGATACAATCATATACGTATTAACCCGGAGCATCAGCTCTAGACTACCTTCATGACACCATGGGGAACCTTTTGTTATACAATGATGCCCTTCGGTCTCAAGAACACTGGGGCCACATATCAAAGGGCGATGATATTCATTTTTAGCGACTACATGCTGCACTCGCTCAATGACTATGTCGATGATATCGTGGTTAAATCAAAAACATCACAACAACACGTACAAGAGCTTGACTTAGTACTAAAACGTTGTTTAAAATATGAGCTGAGACTTAACCCAAAGAAATGTGTCTTTGGAGTCAAAATAAGCAAAATGCTTGGGTTCATAGCCTCAGAAGCAAGGATACGAGTAGACCCCGATAAGATTAAGGCCATAACAAACCTAAGACCACCTAGCAACCTTACTAAACTTCGAGGTCTACAAGGTAGATTACAATTCATCAGACGTTTCATACAAAAACTAACAGACAAATTAAAACCTATGAACCACTTGCTACGCAAGAACGTCCATTTTGAATGGACTCCACAGTGCTAGGAAGCATTTGACAATATCAAAGCGGCACTCATTCAATTACCCATGGTTTATCCACCTCAAAATGATAAACCATTTTACATCTACCTTGCCACTTCGGATTCGTCAATCACGTCTATGCTTTGCCAGAAACAAGATGACGAAACCGAAGTCCCTGTCTATTACTTAAGCCATGCATTAGTCGCCCATGAAAAAAGGTATAATGAGGTGGAGAGGTCATGTTTAGCCTTGGTCTTTTCTCTAAAGAAATGGTGACATTACCTCTTCCATAATCAAGTTAACATAATCTGCAAGGATAATGTGCTCAGAGCCATCACCGGAAATATATATGAGTCAAGCAAGATAGCCCGTTGGAAAGCCATTATAGCTTATTTTGACCTACACTACATAGCGCAATCATCAGTTAAGGGTCAAGCCATAGTGAAACAAATGACTACATCACTAATGCACGATCGAGCGACAATAAAGCTAGAATTCCCAGATGAGAATCTAAGCGCAATAGACATAGTGCCCAATGACTACGACGCCATTCTAAACTTTGATGGAGCATCCACCTCTCGAGGGGGAAGTGCTGTCGCTGTCATTACCTATCCCTCTGAGGAGATCCGACCCTTTGCTTATCGTTTCAACTATCACTATACCAACAACATAGCAGAGTACGAAGGTCTCCTTAGAGGTCTTACGGCAGCACTGGCTTCAGACATCACACAGCTTGTGGTCCGAGGAGATTCACAACTAATTTTGAACCAAGTCATAGATATTTATACATGCAAGGTGCAACATTTACAACCATACTATGACTTTGCAAAACACTTAATGAGGCGATTTGAAAACATCGATGTGCAACACGTCTCTAGAAATGACAATACCATCACAGACGCACTGGCCACATTAGCATTAAACATATCGCCTGACATGTTCCATACATTACCAAGCTCCATAATCAGTTGTGTCAAACCAATAACTGATACTCTTAACACGTTGCCGATTGCATCCGTTAGTACAACACATGCGATAGAATGGTATGACGACATAAAAGAGTACCTTCTACATGATGAAACACCAAAACATTTAACGAACGCACAAAAAGATGCGGTACGAAAATGTTCTAGGCAATATGCACTAGTAGGAGACACATTGTGTCATCGATCATATGAAGGCATATTGCTAACATGCGTTAGTAGTACTGATGCCCAAACCATCGTTGAACAAGTACACGACGGACTATGCGAAGGACATATAGCACCAAAAGAAATGGTAACAAAGATTAGATGCTTAGGCTATTATTGGCCACACATGGAGTATGACTGTCTCTCCAAGGCTAAGACATGTAGTACCTGCCAAAGACACAGTAATCTAATCCATGTCCCACCAAATGAGTTGCATACAGCGCAAATCACATGGCCCTTTGAAAAGTGGGGGTTGGACCTTATCGGATCAATAACGCCCTCATCTTTTGTAGGGTATAGTTTCATCATAACCACAACGAAATATTTCACGAAGTGGGTAGAAGCTGTTCCCCTTCGAAAGACTACATCTAAACACGTGTGCAACTTCATTCTTGAAAACATTGTAACCTGTTTTGGCATCCCCATGACCATCATCACTGATAATAGGCCATAATTCAGCAGTGCTGAAACCAAGACTTTCTGCGAAAGTCTAGGGATCAAAAACTCATTTTCATCCCCTTACTACCCTCAGAGTAATGGGCAAGCAGAGGCCACAAACAAAACCATCATTACAATACTCAAAAAGATGCTTACCCAAAGCAAGAGAAGATGGCACGAATAGTTAGTATATGCATTGTGGGCATATCGTACTACGCATCAGACTTCAACAGGTAAAACATCGTATAGTCTTGTTTATGGTTCAGAAGCTGTTTTACCTTTGGAACTGCAGGTATCATCTTTAAGGATCATACTTTCCAGACTCCTCGACGAAGAGAAAAACAATAACCTGTGCATCATTAACCTGGACTCGGTGGAGGAGGAGCGCATACGTGCACTCGATCAGATCGAATGATACCAAAAATAGCAACGGCAGCGCCATCGGCACGACATTCATAAGCATCCCATCAAGGAAGGCGATCTTGTACTTAAGGCTATCCGGGAACACCCAGATAAATTCTCAGCCAACTGGGAAGGGCCCTACTTGGTCACTAAATCATACGACAACAAAGCATTCAAGTTAGCTGATATGGAAGGGCATAAGCTTGCAAGTCCAACCAATCACTTGTTCCTAAAACCATTCTATATTTGAATACAAGCTCAGGTACGCATGAGTCCTGGCATCACGACTATAAACTGATACCACAGCTCATCCTGGAATCATGACAGTAAACTGATACCATAGAACAGTCCTGGGTCATGACTTAAAACTGATACCACAGCTTGTCCTAGCATCATGAGGATAAACTAATACCACACGATGTCTGTAATGACAATAAACTAGCACCCGTCCGGTACGACAGTAAACTTCCACAGTTGCATTCACCAGAGTCCGCTAAGTCTATAAACTGGTTTGCCTCTTCACGGTCCGCTAAGACAAAAAAATTGGCAATGTACCATCCGCCACGATGCTAAACAGGCAATGTCCAACGGGTTATGACATAAAACTAACCCATGATAGTTCGCTAAGACTATAAATTGGCAAGTTCATCTCTGGTTCCTCAATGGTTACGTTCAAGCTTCATCAGAATCGCTATATCGCTCACCATCCGATGATCCTAACAACATTGCTACCATTCATATACAGTGCCCGCAATCTCATATGGCACCTTTGTTCCATCAGTAGCTATTTAAGTCTAAGCTTGCTTACTCACTCGTGGTTTTCATGTCTTCTTGGAGTTCTGTTTGTAGGATGACATTCAGAGGTGTTCATACAAGAATGCATTTTGTCATAAGTAGCAAGGTGAGACGTTGTTCACAGCACACACGGCAAGACTAAATCAAGCCATTCACTAGTACATCCCCATTTCTTGGTACATTTCCTATCTATTCATCAACATACTCTACTCAGCCACACCTCGAATACACCCAATACACTAAAAATTTTGAGCACACTATTGTGCACTGCAACACCTTTAAGTAGTTGCAACACACAATATAGCACTTGAGCATGAGTACAAGATCAAAACAAAGCTCCTAAAAAAAATAAAATGTTGTCACTTCTCGCATAAAACACAAGAAGGGATGACAGAGCAAATGTTCATGTCTAAAACAATCGAGTGACATCCCGTTGCATGGCTTTGGCTCTCCGCCAATAAGCTTTCCCTAGACAAGGGCCCTGTTCCTCCAAAGAATGCAACGCAGCATCACGTGGCTTTGGTCTTGCCAACAAATCCTCTCGGACACTAACCAAGAGTCTTGTTCAGCCAAAGGATGCACACCTCATGTCTTGATTCTGAGTCTGCTAAACAATGGCCATGGACAAAGATCAGCATGAGCCGTATACACATCAGAACATCCCCTTCACCATGCACAACCTTAATTCCTCTCGAATCCCCGCAATTCCCATTTCCCTATCCAGCTACAAATTCCATTTCCAACAATCCCATGTACTACTGAACACGGCGCGATGATGTCTAGTTAGGTGGTAAAGGACAGAGTCTCTATCGAGTTGCTTGTGGTGTTTTGCACTTCTTTGTCGATGCTTCTCGAGTCGATTCCTCCAAGCGTCAACAAAGAGGGGCCAATGAAACATCACAAAATTTTGAGCTTAGTACTTTTCCAACAAGAAGCAAGTCCCTGCGACCCACAGACGACCACGGCTACATCTGGTACCAAACATGGCAACTTCAGAGATCAAGATACTTAATTTTCACTAAGTATGCATTCTCAGCGTATACGCCCAGCGTATACGCCCAAGTTTACATTCTCAGCGTATACGCTCAAGTTCACATCCACAGCGTATACGCCCGATGTTCACAGCATATACACCCAGCGTATGCGCTCAGCATACACGACCAGTGTAGACGCCTCACATGTATGCTCAACAGGTACAACTGATGAATACGCCCAGCATGCAATCCTCGAAGATGGAAACAACACTGCGAAGCAAGATTTGGTACAAGGCAACAACTTACATGAACAGAGCAACCATCAACGTATATGTCCAGCGTATATGCCCAGCACTCACAGTGTATACGCCCAGTGTATACGCCCAGCAGATGTAACATGTTGTATACTTGTAAATTTTTATCCTTTCGCACCCGGTCAATGCACCACGTGTCACCCAACCCGAGTCTAGTGTCAAAACCTATATAAAAATCCCAATTTTTTACTAGAACAAGGTCAGTTGGCAATTTTGGAGCAAACTAGAGAGAAAAAAAGAGATGCTGAGAACCAGAGCAGAGAACCTTGTAAGCTGGACAACCCTGTATGCTGAGCATACAGCCTCTACGCTATGCCTACAGTTTGAACCAACCCATATTCGTCCGCCTTATGTCAAAGCCACAACTACGTTAGACCGGTGCATTGTAACTCTCATTTTGAAATACCATTGTTACATTTTCTTCCTAAAATCTGTTACAGTTTGCATTAATTGTTGCATGTATACTGTTTACGCTTTTTTACGTTTACGCTCCGTTCGCATCAGTTACGCTGTTTATGCTCTGCTTTACGCCTGTTATGCCGTTTACATATAACCCAGCGTATAGCACTTCAATGTACGTTCGGAGAAATCCCTGCCTGATCTGCGTGCGGACCACTCAAGGTACTCTACCTTCGTTAATTCCAGCTTGCCCTCAGGCGAAGGTAGGGTCTTCTGTGCGTGTTCGATGATCCCCCGGTTTCTGTTTCCTTCCATCTGGAGAACAACAATTTCGAATGGTACAATATCTTTTAAGATAAAAGTCATTAGTATAGATGATACCTTTAAGAATGGGACTTATACTAAACTTAATGAGGAGAACATGCTTCTTTTAGATTATGGCTAGCCATAAATTTTATATTTTTCTTTTTTAAAAAAAATTGGAAATGAGAAAGATATAGGAATTTTATTATTATTATTATTATTATGATCCAAAAGCAAAAGAAAAAAGGTATGGGAATTGGAAATCCTTTTTTTCCTTTGTTTTTTTTTTCTTTTTTTTTCTTTTTTTTGGTATTAAGAAGGGGATGCAAATGATTAGATAATGATTGTTGTTGAACCCCATCACAATTAAGAGATTATTTTGATGTCAATAAACATAGTCCTTTTTTTGCTTTGTTTTGTTATTTTTTTAAGGAGACCTAGCTTATGGTGTACTTCATTCTTAAAGTAAAAACTCTAATAGGAACCTAGCCAATTAGTTGCACTACCAATGAATAAGGTCCTTTCAAAAGCTTTACCTATTATGTAATTTAACCCTTGTGCCTTTCATTCTAAACTAGATGGCATCATAGTAGGTCACATGGGTGGCTAAGAACTCTTAAATGGAGAGGAACTCACTTCATCTTGCTACTCATGAGACAACCATGGACCATTACACTTGAGAGCTAGGGCTTATGAATGAGAAATGGATTTTTCTAAGGTCACCTAGTAATCATGGCTAACCATTCTTCAAAATTTACATGTCCTACATTCACATGACCATAATAACAACATGATAAGTTAGCATAAATCCCTTATCTATATTCCAACATGACTAATAGAATCATTATCTTTCAAATTAGATTAAGACGAATCATAGAATTATTTAAATAAAGTATATAAAGGAAATTTTATACAATAATAAGGAATAATATGATATAACAAGAATAAGATATGACATAATATTATACTTTTTTCATCTTCAAAGGATGGTATTATGACCCAAAGCCTAGTTACTCATATGACCATAATGATTATTAAAATCATGTTAAGACATATGCAAAGATTAAATCATGATGAAAAGTGAAAAGACCATGATAAGCTAAACATGCATAGAAATGGCTATGAAGATGCAAAGAAAATAATGCAAATGAAACTATTTACATATGAAATACATGAGGAATGAGAAGAGAATACACAAATAAGGATCTACTAGGTGTCCATGAGAGGCACTAGAAGAGAAATGCCTTAAATGAAATGCATTAAAATTCTAATAAAGTTTGTTTCATTACAAACTTGTAACTTTGTAAACATTAGGACTAATAATATTGGTGACTTGATATGGGCTTGATCACATAAAATAAAACCTATTTTGCAAACCTATTTGACCAAATGTTCTATCACTCTTAAGAACTAGATTACCTTCCATGAAAACTTTATTTCCATATTTTTTATCAAATTATCTTTTGATAACTTGTTGGTGATTGAATAGGTTTTCAACTTCTTCAATGCTTTAAGTTTTAAATTTCAAACATCATATGTGTGTGAAATTAAATGGTCATTAGTTGGCAACTAATCCAAGTAGAATTAATATGTTGAAATTTGTAGATTTATTGGTAAAATTATTTCTTGGCCATACAATAAATCGTATGGTGTAGTTCTAATTAACTCCTTATAATGAATTCAATTAGTTCATACCACCCATTTTAATTGTTCTTTCCATTTACAAGAATTTTGAGTTATCATCTTCTTGATTCTATCTAATGTAATTTTATTATATGACTTTGCTAAATCATTACCTTGGGAATAGTACTTTGCAACAACTTTGATAATAATATTATATTCTCTAGCATAATTGGTAAATTCTATAGAAATGAAAGTAGGTCCATTATCAACTACTAAAGCATAAGGATATTTGTATCTAGAAATTATATCATTTCCTAAAAATCATATAACTTCATGATATGTCATTGTTTTAGTAGCCTTGACTTCTAACCAATGTGTGCCACAATCAATAACTGCCAAGATAAACTTATATTGATTTGATAATGGATTAATTACTCCTATAAAGTCTAAATTCCATTGTGCAAAGGGTCTAGTTTTGACTTTAGATCATAAAGAAGCTAAAATTTTTTAAATCTCTACCTTTAAACATTTGACATTGGATACAAGTTTTAAGCAAGTTGTAAACATCATTAATAATAGTAGGCCAATAGTAACCTGCTCTAATAATTGTATGTACTAATGAGAAATACCCTATATGTCCTTCTTCATGTAGTTTCTTTAAAAGATCATTAGCTTGTTTCTGGTCTAAACATTTTAGATATACTTGGAAATTTTTCCTAAATAAGGTAATATAGAACATTTAAATAATAATAGCTTCCTTTTATATCTAGGAAGATCTAGAGGACAATGATGAAAAATTAAATAAAACTTAATATCTCTATACCAAGAACCAGGTAACTGGTTAGGAGCAAATGGAACATCATCTTCTTCATCAAGAGCTAGTATGTGAAGCATTATAGACTTTTGATATTTAGGTGCCTAATGTTTTTCTAAAGTTGAGGCTTTAGCTATTAGCTTGGCAAGACCAATTTCTCTAAATAATTTTTCTACTTTTCATTGAATATTATTATCTTGCAATTTCATGATCCATTTAGCACATTTTACATTAACATATTGTAATTTAGCTAATGCAATATTAGATGAATTAAGAAAAATAATAAAAAATTTATCATTTAGAAAATAGTAGCAAACTTTTTCTGAAGCTTTAATGACAATGTACAATTGTTTTTCTATGAGTGAATATTTCAATTCTACATTTTTCAAAGGTGAAACATGAAAGATATAGGTATTTCACCTTAATTAATAATATCCTGGGTTAAGATAGCAACTACAATTACATTACCAGATAAAGTGTATAAAAGGAAATCATTTTTGTACTATGGAGAAGACATAAGGACATCTATAATGACTTCTTTAATGGCAATAAAAGCATTCTTTCTTTTCTTCTATCGAAAACACACTACTATCTTTCTTAGGCATGTCATTTAGAGCTCTAACTAATTCAACATAAACAGGGATAAATTATCTAACAAAATTAGTTTTCTCAAAGAATACCATTAAATTAGGTCTAGAAACAAGATAAGGTACTTCTAAAATAGTATTTACTCATTCAAGATTAATCATGATTCCTTCTTTCGTCACTATATGACCAAGAAATTTATCACTTTGTACACCAAAAATAGATTTCTTAGCATTCAAAGTGACATCAAATTGTCTACATCTTATGAAAATGTTACTAAGGTCTCTAAGGCGAGTACCATGATTTTTTGAAAAAATAGTTAAGTCATCAAAATAAATAATAATGCATTTCTTTATCAACCATTCAAAATTTTTATTCATAGCTCTTTGATTTTTAGAAGCAACATTTATAAGGCCAAGGGTATCTTGATGAATTAAAATGTTCCCCTTTTTGTTGTAAAGGCATTTTTAAATTGGTTCCTTTTACTTACCAATATTTGATTATATCCTGAATATCCATCTTTAAAAAAGTACATGTGTATACCATTCATGATTTACAATAGTTTCTTCATTAGAGGAAGAGCATAATTATTCTTAATACAATAGGTATTAAGATTATGAAAATCAATGCATAATATTAATTCACTTGTTTATTTCCCAAGTGGTACTAAATTTGATTTCCAACTAGAATTTCTTATAGAATAAATAATTTGTGATTCTAAAAGTTTATCAATTTTCGCCTTCATCAAAGTTTCAACTTTAGGGTTTACTAGTCTAAGTTTTTATCTAAATGGTTTTGTTTCAAGCTTAAGAGGTATCCTATGTGTCATCATGATAGGATTAAAATTTTTAAGATCCTCATAAGTCTAAGCTAAAACATCATTAAATTCATGAAATAAATCAATCAAGTTTTATTTTAGAGAGAGTTTGTTAATTAGTGTTTTTGGATATTTCTTTGGTTTTGGTATTTAAGTCATCAAATAAAGCCTCTCTAGTTACTACTTCAAGAGAGATTTTATTTTAAAATATGATATCTTTTAAAACATCATTTTTATTAATTTGAAAAATTTTAAAACATTGATCACTAAATTCATCTTTAGAAAATAAAAATTGATAAATATGTTTACCATCCTCAAAAACTTGAAAAGAAAAGATATTATCTAAAATATAATAAGACTTAACATTTTCCATAACCATTTTAGAATTCCAAGCATTATATTAAAATTAGATATCATCTAAAGTAGTTTCCATTTTATCTAATGCATTGAAAATATAATTTTCTTCTCTAGAAATGTTTAATGGATATCTGATCAAATTCCTTAAATAGTTTATGTATGTATGCTTTGTACACTTTCATGGTTGAATATTTCTCTTAAAAATTCCATTGGTTTTATTTATAATAAGTTGAGAGCCACTATATATTTTTAGTTTAGGTAAGTTATAATATTAAGCTAGTTTAATGCCATGTATAAGCATTTCATACTCCACTATGTTGTTGGTCATAGGTTATGTGAAATTAATGCATTTAAGGATAAGAGCTTTACTAGCAATATAAGCATGATTCTTTCTTTGCATCCCTTCTTAGAAGAGGCTTCATCAACTCTTAATATTTGAGTATTTAATTTAGTATAATTGAAGAAATTTGTTATTTTATCAATGTAGTAATGGTCATCATTAATTATTAGCTCATATTTTAATACTTTAATGGTCATAATTTCATTTATATTTTTTTCTTTTTCTAATAGTGATGGATCATTGAAAAGTAAGGTCTTCTCATCATGTTGATGATAACATAAGGTATCTCCATAATTTCCTTTAAACTCTCTAAAAATTTAGTAATACTATGTGGAATATGTATGAGTAAAAGGATTAATTTTTGAAATTTCACTCACATTATCATTTATAACATACTCGCCAAGACCAACTTCAATAACTTCAATAAAAAAGCTATTATTTTGTTTTCTAATGATTCATTTTATTGAATAAAAGTTGTAACCACATGTTTATAAAAAGGTTTTCTCAGTATTATAGCATATTTAATTTTTTATTTTATAATAATAAATTATTCTAAAAAAATTAACTTAAAGAAGCTCCAAAGCTAGGCTTCAAAGGTTTTAGATAAGAGAACACCATAGGTTGGTTGTATATCTACTAGTAAAATATTAGTATAGCAAGTTAAACTATGGTATTATTTAAGTTTCACCTTTACTCCTTTAGTTGAACTTA
>MNCI01010721.1:2040-30314 GCA_015680685.1 Gnetum montanum | reverse complement strand
TTAAAACTTCTTCCCATTTTACACCATTTTTTGTTTTACATAATCGTTCATACATTTAAATCTTTCTTGAATATTTTACACTTTCTTACATATTTTACTTTGTTTAGGTGTGATTTTCTAAATTTTGCTAATAAATGTGCCTTGTGCCAATAGGACACAATGGTTCTATAGCTACTACTAATGGTGGTTTCTGCTTAATGTTTGTTTGTTAATGTCTGGTTTCTATTTTTTGAATTTTTGTATTGATGGCTAAGTCATAGTTTCTTTTTCATAGAACATGCAGTAAGTCCACAACATTCACCCATTCACAAACTCTATGATTTTCATTGTTTTGGAAATATGAGGTTCCTTTTCATTAAATAAACTTTTAATAAATTAGTGATCTTGGTAGTTTCTAGAATTGAGAAGGATTCAAAGGTTTACATAGGGTGTGACTTCAAGGGGACTCAATACTCTTTGTCCTTTTCTACTTGCTCAGGTGCATGAGTGTTTTCATCAACTTCTTATCATTCCATGTCAACCAATAATAGGAAGCTAAATAAAGTCTTTGCATGGTGTAGTTTCCATCCAAAAACAAAAGAAAAAAAAACATGATGGAAATTCAAAGCACATCCCTTAGACAAATAAATAGGTTACAAGCATTGGTTATGCGACTAAAATGATATGTTACCAATGCCTAAAAGTCCTATCTAACTAAGGCCCTCTCTCACTTCATATTTCTCTTTTCTTCTCTTTATGGAATGGTGGTTGTTTTGTGCAAGCACTCTTGTGTCTTGAGGAGGTGGATTAGTCTTGGAGTGGTGATGCAAAGTTTCTAAAAGAGGTTGGTTTTGGTTTGGACTAAGGATGGATCCTCTCCAATCATTTTAAACACAAAAAACTCCAAAAGGGACTTCTTATGACGTAAATGTGGAATTCCATTCTACCTTCTCCATCATCCATCTATATTGTCCATAACTCACCTCACTACCAAAGTCCATATTCTCAATTCGGTGTCTTGGTCTAGCATACTTAAATTCTTAGGTAGAATCATTCAAGTTTTTGTCCTGAACTTCCATAGAGCATTAATCACCTATGGGACCCATGGACGCCTTAGGTTAAGGATATGCAAGAGCAAACAAGGCATGTGCCTACTATGGGGAGGACCCACTTGCATCTCTCTTGGTTGGCTTTATTAAGCACCTTATCCTTAGATATTCTTGCAATCAAAATCTTTTGTACACCCATATTCTACATAGCACCATGTGCTCCTCTACATATTTTGTTCAATAAACACATTCTTTATCAATTTTTTCAATTTTCTCAGTTTCAAAGAGCCCTCTTTAATGATTTCATCATATTCTTGGCTTTTTTGGGACTTCATGGATCCCAAATTCATTGAAAAATACCTTGTATTTTTAAAGATATTCAAAATTTAAATTTTTTCCTATGGGCATTATATATGGAACCTTGTCGATGGAGCAGACATGTATACGAGGCCCCATACATGTGACCCAATCTATGTAGCTGAAAAATACTATATATATGTGCAACCGCACTTTGAAATTTTTACATTTTCACACAAATGCCAAGGGAGTTCTTCTAATTTTCAAATCCCAAAACCTTCTAAAGACCATAACTTCCTAACCGTTTATCCAGATCATTCTATTCTTCAACCTTGCAGCTATCGAAGGTAAGCTCTTTATCATAGGGGCCACAAATGTACCATTTTTGACAAAAAAGTTTTCACCATTTTTCTAACTCCTACAAAGGTTTAACTAATAAATCAACTATTAAACACCAAGTTACAAGGGTTAAACCTTTTCAATAAGCTTTGATGACATTAATAATAAACAATTTATAAAATAATAAATCTAACATGGTCCAACCTTAGCCAAAGTGTAACTAATTGATGAGATAAGGTATCCAAAAATGTAAAGTTCCACATTATATCTACTAATCCATGGATTTGTTATGACCATAGATGACACCAAAAGGTAAACACACACAAGAGGCAAGACTATCTCAACAAAGGGAGAAATGACTTAAAATGAGAAGGGTTCAAGAATAAGCCTAACAAGATCCACTTGTAATCCATGTCATAGGTCCTCTTAGGGAAGAGGTCGAGGTAGAATCTATTCAACAGATTCTAGAACTAGGAACAACAATAGAACAGTTCCACTAGGATGATGCACTAGCTCAACAAGAAAATCTCAAGTTGACCTTAATAGAAGCTTTCTTAAATCAAATCATATTGAGGAAGGTCCAAAAAAAAGTGCTCCAAGAGTTAAACCTTGGTCCTTTCCTAGAGCAAGCACCTAAAGAAGTACAAGATCAATTGAAGACCTCTCCCATGTGGCCAATCATTACTTTCACTAGGGAGTGGTACATGGGTGAGACATTCCTATTCTAGAATAATAGGTACGTGATATCAATGGTAAAAATCGAGGACATCTTGGTGTCCTACTTGATGCAAGCCATTGTTGAAGTGCTTGGGCTACCAGAAATAGGCATGAGTCTTACTAAGATTGTAATGCAAGTAGATCCTAGCATCAAGAAAGAATGGGTGCTTTGGTGATATGGTATTGACCACAAGGAGTTTGGCACACTCACTACAAGATTGTCTCCTTTCATCTCAATCCCACAGTGAGGCCAAGAAAAATCATTGCCTTTTCTACTCATGCATACATCACTTTGAGTGGGAGATTACCTATCGACCTTCCATAGTTGAATTATCTAGATATATACATTTAATTTAAAGAAAATGAATGTGGAAGGAAGGCACTTCCCTTACCATGCCTTATTAGAAAACTTTATCAAAGGAAAGGGATAGTATATTATATGAATGATGTTGTCAAGAATGCCTTGATTGCTAATTGGGTGGAAATGATGAAAGGTAAAATGCCTACAATAGTCATTTAAGAAGATGAGTAGCAGCCATTGCCTCCATCTACCACTTAAACATCTATGCCTAACATCGCTACAATAGCCCAATGGTTGTGCGAATATAGAGAATGGCTCTTGAGCAAACATGAGTAACAAGTAGGCATGAGTGGTGGGGACCCATATTTGTATTAACTAGAAATGAGTCACCTAAATGAGGTGACTTGAACAAGTAGCTTGATGGATGGATGTGGATCCATTTTCTCAATCCAAAGAACATAGCTATTTACGATGTCAAGTCCTAGCACTAGAGAGGTCACGGTATCTCTCGTAGAATAGTACCCATTGCCAAAAATTTTTGGGAATGTCACAACCATCTTGGTGTGCTTCAAAGAAGGTGATGGGGAAATAGTGCTAGTGATGTAGCACCAATGGCAGGAGATAGTAGTAGAGGTGTTTGTTGACCAAATTTCTAAAACACTCAACACACTTATGAAATCTGTACTAGATGTCACTACACTTAAGGATGTGCAAATTTTTGAAGGGATCACAAGAGAGAATAAATGTAGCACAACATGAAGAACTACTGGACCAACTGGTGGGAACTGGGAAACCACTTAAAGATGTCTTTGATCTTCCAAATAATATTACTGCAACCCAGTCGGAGTTGCTAGAGGTAAGGGGTAAAAACATCAACTTGGAAGGGTAACTTGAAACAACCAAGGAGCTGAACAAACACTTGGATGTTAAAGATGCTACATTAAGAGCCCAAACTACCAGTCCTACATTTCTAAACTTGGCATTGAAAAAGGATGAATCTCTTGAATAGCTTCATGCCAAACTCGAAGGATTGAGAGTGTGATGGAAATGGTGGTGTTCTATTGATCCTTGATAGAGGTGACATAACAAAAAATTTAGAAGGCCTTGGATCATACATGCTAGGAGAATATATAATTAATCATAGAGAACAATTTCCTATAGAATGTTGGTGAGCACAAATAGTAATTAATCAACTTCATCCATCAATAGTAGGATCAACTAGCTAGGGTGAACACAGAGCTAAAGAGATTGACAGTAGAAAATAGAAACCTCTCCATGGAGGAGGTTTGTGCCCTTTGCTAGAAGACTGTAATAGAGGTAGCCACCTAGAAATTAGCGGCTCTCAGATTTAAGAGAGTTAAAGATCATTACAGATATTAGGTTGGTCTATAGAAAGAAGTGAATGAAAAACACATCTAGTTGGCAAAGGCCAAAGTAAATGAAATCATCAAGTAACTCAAGCAAGGAAGAGAATTATGGCAACCTATCATTGATGAGATAGATGCCTATAATAAGGTAGAAATCCAAAAGAAGGAGTTGCAAATTGAGGAGATGACAAAATACATGGAGCTCTTCAATCTTCAATATGGAAATCTGACCAAGTTGACTACTAGACAACCATTATTAGAACTAGAGAAGTAAGTAGCCAGCTCATACTTATTGTATGAGATCGAGTTCAAGCATTACAAGGACACCAAGTGATGAGCGGTGAGGTACCCCTACACCCAACGATACAAATCATGGGTGTTCACATGTGACTCGGTTGAATTCCGTAGACTGTAAGTACTTAACATACACCAGACTCTAATTAGTGAAAGCTTGGGTTAGAATGGTCGTTGCCTTCCTAATCTCACTTGTGATATTCTAGTTGCGATGGTTAAGTGAGATTAAGGCTAATGATTTTTATAGCTTTTTACTTATCTTTTGGCGGCTAATTAAGGTATGAAAAGTAAGGAATAAACTATTATCTAATCTATTATTATCCTAGCTTGTACTCTAACTATTCCTAGCATAAGTATTCAATCCCATCTTCTAAGCACATTTTGAGCATCTCCTAACACTTCTAGGTTAGTAGATGTTATGCATCACTTGGTTTACCAAGTGTTTGATTTACGTTCGAGATGGTTGTACTTATGGCCTTTACGAACTATGAATGAATGATAGCGATTGAAATAATAATAATAGAAACTTAAGTAATTATCAAAGCAATTAACAAAGCATAAAGATATTAAACTATTGCATGCATAAAATGGCTAAGTCCAAATGTTGCAAGGAATGCTTGAAGAGTTCATCTTTATTGTTGTCATGCTAATGGGCTTAGATACATCAATGCTCAAATAAAGAGCCGATCACTTTTCTTACACCTGCTGCAGGCACTTGGAAAATATTCTATCTTCTGTGGGAATAACCTACAAGAGCTTTGCTACAACTAATTGAAAGGTACCTAAATGAGGTGAAAGGCCCTCTTATTTATAGGCTGAAATAGGCTCCACGTAAATGAGGCCATGTCAACGCATGGAAGGCTACGTCAACGGGGCCGTGTCGAAGCCGCCATGTATATGTGACCTAGTATATGCGGCCTAGTCGACGCATCGACTAATGACACTTCATAATACCCCCATGACTAAGTAAAAACTCGTCCTCGAGTTACTTTACAATTTGGAAGGTATGGATTTTTATTTACAATGCACATGACTTAACATACACATGACACACACATGACACAACATTAATTTGACCAAGTGCCCAAGTTATAGAGAAGGATAAATTATGAAAAATGATGATGTTCAGAGATAAAATTGAATACCGTGTTGGTCCTAGAGTCTTTGCTGTGTAGAATGATGCACAAAATTGTTTGAGAAGATCACATCATCCTTGGGGGTAGTGGTTCCAACAAACCTTCTCCAGCCTTTGGTTCATGCGTTGGTGGTGGCATGAATGACAGTTGCCCTGCAGTAGTTGCAACTTCTAGAGGCAACCAGAAAGCCTCCAAGAGAGCTCTAATTTTTTCTTCCTTTCTTTTGGGATCATTCACTATCCAGGCAGCTTCTTCAATGTGTTCTGGAACTGGAACCTCCCAAGGGCATGGCAGTGCCAGGAAGAGTTCTTTTAGGTTGACAAACTAGGCTGCGAATTGCTTGCATTCGATGTCGAACCCTCAAATTAGTGCCTGCAAGTACTGGTAGCCATTCATTCAATGAGGCAGGTTCTTTGCAACTATACGTTGTTCTTCAAATTATGTGCGGAGAACATTGAGTTCCGCGTTCACTGTTTCCAGCTTTTTCTTTGTTGCCTTATGTGCCTAGAACTCACCCTCGTATATGGAATACGAGGTGGCCACTTGGTTTTCCAATTCTGACCATGATCTCTCGGCTGTGAGCATAGCTAGGTTTGCATATCGAAGGTTGGAAAGCTCCATGTATTCTTTCATCTCCTCAATCTGTAGCTCTTTCAAGTAGATTTCAGCTTTATTGTATGCATTCAACCCATCAAAGATAGGTTACCATACCTCGCCTCCTTCTTGGAGCTGCTATAGCACTTGGTTCATTTTGGCCTTCGCGACTTCAATATGTTTTTCATTTACTTCCTTCTATAATCCCACTTTGTCCATGTAATGATTTTTGATGTTTTTGAATTTTAGGGCCTCATTCTTCCAAGCGGCGATTTCAATTGCAGACTTCTGTGGCAATGCCCAAACCTTCTCCATTGACAGATTTTGGTTCTTAGTAGCCAACCTTCTTACGTTAGCATTCACCCTAGCTAGTTCTTCCTGCTATTGCTGGATAAAATTTTTCATGTGTTCATTCTCTACACCAACATTGCATAGGCGATAAACCTCTATGGTCAATCGACCGTTCTCCTAGTGAGCCTCCACCAAGCCCTTGTTGAAATGATATGCTCGAACATCTGCCAAGGACTTATCAAAGATCACTATCTCTTGCACATCCTCAACGATCTGAAGTTTGAGTTAAAGCTATTGAAAAGCTTCATCTTTGGTGATTATGCAGTCGAGGATGGCTGAATCGGCAAGTTGGGCTCTTAATTGGGCTACTTTCATTGCCAAGTGCTGACAAGTGACTTGAGCAACTTCAAGTTGCCCTTCTAAAATGAGGCTCTTACCCCTTGCCGAGAGTAGCTCCGAATGGGTTGTAGTAATGTTGTTCGGAAGGTCAAAGACATCTGGAAGTGGTTGCCTAGTTCCCACCAGTTGGTCCAGTAACTCCTCATGTTGGGCTACATCAATCTTGCTACGTGAAGTTCTAGCAGATGCCTGTACATCTTGTAGTCCATGAACATATGGTACAGGTGCTGTTGGTGCGTTGAGAGCCATAGTAATTATATCAGCAATCACTTCGGCCATAGTCTCCTATCCTTGGTGCTGCATCACTATGACTATTGCCCCTTGACCATCTTCCAGGTGTACTAAAAAGGTAGCAACATTCCCAAAAATTTTAGAAAATAACTATTGTGTGGACATTGTTACCTCTTGACACTAGGATCTGTTTGTGTAGGCACTTACATTTGGGCTATGGAGAACATCAACCTTGCCCTTTCAAGCAAGCTAACTAATCAAGCTACTAGCTCCAGGTGGCTCATAGCAGGGAAATAGACCAAAGGGTCTTCTCCTTCACTAGTTCTACCAAATTGCTCTTGCTGGCTCAAGAGTGTTTCCTGGATCTCGCAGATGTGTTCTACTATGGTTTGCGAGCTCGGCTGCATTGTTTGTGCAGGTGGTGGAGGTGGTTGCTTATCCTCCTCTATTTGTGTAGTGGTAGGTATTTTATCCTTCATCATTTTCTGCCAAGAGGTAGTTGGGACATGCTAGATTACATCATTAGAGTAACATGCTATCCTTGCTTGTTTGCACAACTTTCGAATAAGGTAGGAAAAGGGGAGAGCTCATCTTCCATGTTCGCTCTTAGTGAACCTCTTTTCAATCTCCAAGAACAACAACTGTGGAAGACTCATAGGAAATTTCCCACTCAAGGTGGCACATGTAGGGGCGGAGAAGGTTGTGATTTTGCTGGGTCTTACCGTTGGGTTCAAGTGGTAGGACACAATCTTTGAGTACACCCTCTCTGCCATGGTCAAGGAGCTGAATTCCTTGCACTCTATCCCATAGCACCGTTTCATCCATTCTACCTTGACCTATGGATCAACCTATTTTGGAATTTTCACCACATCTGCCCTAGTCTTGAGCAACCCCAGAGCCTACGCTATCACCTCCAAAGAGTAAGAGACATAAATGTCTTTGATTCTTACTCTAGACCCTAGTTACCAATTTTTCCAAAAGAGGTAGGCCTCTCCTAAGTACCATTCACCACTGGTTGTGATGATAGGCCACATTGGAGAGTTTTTTAGTTGGAGCCTCACTTCTTCTAGCACGTTCTCAAGGAATGGTCCAAAGCTTAGCTCTCTTGGAGGACCATTCATTGCACCTCACACGACATGATAGCATCAAGACAGGCTTGGGTCAGGGTGACCTCAAGCCGTGGTGCTATCCCAGCAGTCTCATCCCCTTGCGATTGCTCGCTGGGAATCTCCTCTTCAGGAATCTGATGGACAGATTCCATGTCTTTTCCTTCACAGAGGGGGCTAGTTACATGAGAGCACTCTGCATGCTCTGGCAATTGTGCGTCTTGTCCCCTTCCTATTTGTGGGTGCTTGTCTGTTGGTTGCGATGGTCCTTCACCCCTTGGATGCCTTGGTTTTGGTGCCATCTGCAAACAACATAATTACTAATTAGATTGTGCACAAGTTGCTCAAATATGGGTCTCGTACACTTTCTCAGTTTGACTAAGTTATGTTGTTGTCATGGGCATTCCATTAAGTTGCCCGGAGTGTTGATTTATGGGCTAGAGCAAAAAACAACAAAGGTTAATTTTAGAGTTTTTAAAATGGTTGTTTTCATTTCTTCCCTTAGGGTTGTGAAGTTTGAATTAACTAACTAATTAATTAATTAATTAGACACTTCACGCCCCCCCCCCCATGACTGAGAGTATACCTCTGGGTGCTCAATAGGGTAAGGATCGGTAGATGCAGACTCCCAGTAGGACGGGTAGGTGCTTGGGAAGAGTTGGGCAAAAAAAAGTGGCAAAATCTCCCCCAAATTTGTGGCCCAAATGATAAAAATTTCAAAGAATAGCAAGTGTATATATAGGGACTAGGCGCTATGTCGATGGGGCCACATATACGCAGTGGGCTACGTATATGGGGCCATGTATACGTAGGGGTGCTCACCCATTGACCAACGTTAACCAACCCAGAAAAAGCCCAAAATCATGAGTTTGAAATGCCAAATTAGGGTGGTTGAAGCATGTGAGAGGCTTGATCATGGATGAGGATAGGAGGAAGGTAATAGGGGCTTGAAAAAGAGTCAAAAATAGGGGAACGAGACTTAAAAAAACTCTGCGGGGAAGAAATCGAGCGATGGAACCCTGAAAATAATCAACCATGAAATCTGAAGGATGGGATACATAACAAGCAGGACCAAGAATATGCTGGTGGGTCCTCCCCATAGCAGGTAATAGGCTTAGTAGCCCCTGTATATCCTCAACACAGGGGCCCGTGGGCCTCAAGGTTAAGAAATGATGTTCGCTAGTTAAGACTCCTACAAAAGAGATCCTTCCAAGGCATGAGAAGCCCATAGAAATCACAACGAACTTACAAAACATAAAATAGGTAGTGAGGTGAGTATGTAGAGAAATGAGTGCAGAGAAAGACGAGAGAATGGGAATTCTGATTATCGATCACATGAAACCCCATGTGCAGTTGTGGTTGACTTAGTAGAACCGTTCCTGAGTTTAGACCCAAAACCAATTACATATAGTGACATCGTAGCAATAGACGAAGCCTTGGCCATTCCCCAAGGAAGTAGGAATGCACCCATAGAGAACCACCACTCCAACAAATGTGAGAGAAAGGAAGTGAAATAGGACAAAGTTAGAGGGGATGAAGGAAATCCCATAACTACTGCTTGTGGCCCATGAGAGGCAGTCTAAGGGGTGTGCTTTGAATTCCCACCTAGTGATGTTATGATTTTTTTTCTCTTTTTTGGGGGAACCACACCATGCAAAGACCCATGCATGTTTGCATGAATTTGACCAGGGGTGTGCTTTGAATCCTCATGTTTATTTGTTTCTTTTTTTTTGTTATTTTTTTTGTTTTTGGTGAGGACCAAACCATGCAAGGTCGAACTGCCAAGAAGCTTCCATGGGGTGAAGAACGTGGAGTGGTAGGAAATTTGTAAGGACACACCAGCAAATTATGGACTAGGAGAGAGTGACAAATGTTGTAGTCCCCTTGCAGTCACACCCAATTCACACCATTGGATCATCCCTGAGTTTGGGAACTACACAAGTCACACATGAATTACAATGTTTTTAAGTGAAGGTGTTGCATGTTCTTAACAGAAGGAAAACCATGGAGTGGGTGAATGGATGGATGACGTGGATTCACTACCAATTTTATGAGCTGAAAATAGATGTAAAGTCCAAGGAAAACCATGCAAGGGTAAGAACCAGATGACGAGGTGGACTATTACATTACCCATTGTAATGAAAACCATCTGTGCCAAACACTTGATGACAATGAGATAACGCATTAACAATCACTTGAAAAGGAAACACACACAAAGAACAAAAAATAATTAAACAAATGAAAAACTTAATAAGAATTGGCAAACGTATGAATGATGTTGAAAAGCAAAAAGTGTAAAACAAAAATGTATAAAACAAAAAAGTGTAAAATAGAAAAAATTACAAAATGGTGAGGGGTGTAGTGAAATGGATTAGCAGGGATGATGGTCTCCCCCATGACTAGGAGGAAAGAGGAAGATGCAAAAAAGGAGTGAGGCTATCCGGGTAATGACGAGGCAGTTGCACTAGTTGAGTGGATTTCAATGAAAGGTTTTAGTTGTTGGTAGTTGACCAATTACATTCTGGTGGGGTCCTCAAGTTTGTGGATAAGAGAGGCTCTAGATGAAAAGGTTTTGGAGACAATGTAAGGTCCCTCCCATAGTGTTTGAAACTTGGTCGGTTGAGATACCTGTGAGGGGTTCCAATACAACACCTTGTCTCCACATCTAAATGTGACCTTCTGAATCCTAACATCATGTCATTTCTTGTTATAGGCCTTGTGGATCTCATTGGAAGATAGGACCACTAATCGGTTCTCATCTAGCACACTTAAGTTGATCAGTCATTCACGTTGTGCTTACGGTAGGTCAAGGCCTAAGTCACTAGCTGTAGATAGTGTCCAGAGTTCTACTTGGATAAGAAGTGTTGGTAATTTTCTATAGACTAACTCCTAGGGAGAATACCCTGCAAGAAGTTTCCAAGTGGAGCGATAGGCCNACACCTTGTCTCCACATCTAAATGTGACCTTCTGAATCCTAACATCATGTCATTTCTTGTTATAGGCCTTGTGGATCTCATTGGAAGATAGGGCCACTAATCGGTTCTCATCTAGCACACTTAAGTTGATCAGTCATTCACGTTGTGCTTACAGTAGGTCAAGGCCTAAGTCACTAGCTGTAGATAGTGTCCAGAGTTCTACTTGGATGAGAAGTGTTGGTAATTTTCTATAGACTAACTCCTAGGGAGAATACCCTACAAGAAGTTTCCAAGTGGAGCGATAGGCACAAAGGGAATCATTGAGTTTGGTGCTCCAATCCCTCCTATATTTGCTAATGGTGTAGGTAAGGATCTTGGTGATCTCCCTATTGGTGACTTCATCATGCCTGTTGGCCTAGGGGTGACAGGGTGTTGTAAATTTATGTGTTACCCATAAGCGTTGCATGAGTTTCTGAAAAGTGACACCCATGAAATGAGTCCCATTATCAGAAATGAGTGTACATGACACTCCAAACCTATTTATAATTTTTTGTTGGACAAATTGTGTAGTGGTGTTGGAAGAATAGTCGACGACAGCTATTACTTCTACACACTTTGTACAGTAGTCCATAGCTACGATGATGTATGCCCCCATTTGACAGGGGAGTGATGGGCCCCATGAAGTCGATGCCCTAAATGTCGAAGGGTTCCAATGGCTGGATCCACTGTTGAGGTTTCTCCAACTGTGTCATCATCCCACCATCCCTCTGGCATTGTTCACAGGAGCGACGAACCATTGTGCATCCCTAAAGATGGTGAGCCAGTAATATCCTGCAAGCAAGATCTTAATGGTTGTGTGGCGTCTATCATAGTGGCCCCCACAAGGGCCCTCATGAGCATCTTGGAGGACACGCAGTGTATCACCATAAGGGACACACCATCAAACCAAGCCATCTACGCACACCTTGTAAAGGTGGCCATTGATTTCCATGAAATGCTTGGCCTTATGGAGAAATTATTATTTTTGCTGATGGTTCCACTCCTTTGGCAACTCTTGAGTGGTGAGGTAGGTGAGGATGTGGCTGAACCAATGAGATTCCTTGGGCACTTGCAGATCAACTGCACCTGTGAAGAAGAGTTCATTTAGAAATTGGTTGAATAAGGGCTCCTCCTCTTCTGTGTCATCCCATCGCAACCAAGATAAGTGATCAACAACCACATTCTGAGTCCCCTTCCAGTCTACCATGGTGAGATCAAACTCCTAAAGAATCACCAGCAATCGGATGATGCAGGGGCTCACCATTGGTTTGTTCATCAGGAACTAGATAGCACTATGGTCAGTATGCACAAAAACCTCGTATCTGAGCACATAGTACCAAAATTTATCCAAGATGAACACCACCATCATCAACTCCTTTTCAGTGGTTGTGTAGTTAAGATGAGCACCCAGAATGCTACAATTTGCATAGTGGATATAGTATGGATGTTTTTGATCATTACACTGTGTAAGCACGGCTCCCAATGCATAATTAGATGCATCCATCATGATGTGGAAGGGCCTGGACCAATCATATGCTCATAGAACTAGAGTTTTTACGAGTTTTTGTTTAAGAAATTGGAATGCAGATTCACATTCCTTGGTCCAAATAAATGGAGCATCCTTCTTTGTAACTTCTACCAACAGCTTGGTGATCTTTGAGAAGTTTTCAATGAATTCCCAGTAGTAACCAGTGTGGCCAAGGAATGACTGAACATCTTTTATGGTGCTTGGTTGGTGGGTGATTCCTTAGATGATCCTAATCTTTTCAGGATCCACAGTAATCCTTGTCTATGAGATGCAATGCCCCAACACAATGCCTTCTTGGACAATCAAATGAATTTTCTGCCAATTGAGCTGTAGATTGATGTCTACACACCCTTTTAGAACCTGCTCCAGATCATCCAAGGCTTTCTCAAACATGGCCCCATAGGTAGAGAAGTCATCCATGAAGACTTCTATCCCATTGCCAATCTGTTACTGGAAGATGCCAAGGACAAGGTGTTGGAACGTAGTAGGCATGTTGCATAGGCCAAAAGGCATCTTCTTGTATGCAAAAGTTCCCCATGGACTTTTCAAAGTTGTTTTGGCCTGGTCCTTTGGTGTTGTTTGGATTTGGTTATAACCATCCAAAAAGCTGTAATAGTGGTGCCTTGCAATGGTGTCCAACACCTGGTCCACAAATGGGAGTGGGAAGTGGTCCTTGAAAGTCGTCATGTTAAGTAATCAAAAATCAATACAGACCCTCCATTTTCCACCTTTCTTTGTTACAATAATGAGTGGGCTAATCCATTCACTATTGACAATAGAATAGATGAACCCTGCCTTTAGCAATTGTTCAATTTCGTCTTTTACGACCTACTCCAGTTTGGAATTCAATTATCTTTGTGGCTATCATCATGGCTTCATGGAAGGTTCAATATAGATATAATGCTAGTAGACCCTGGGATCAAATCCAGTCAACTCAGGATATGACCATGCAAACACAACAACCCATTTATTTACCACCTCTAGCAATCTCTTCTTCTGTTCAGGAGCAAGGGTGGCATTCATAATTATCGGCTTTCCATTTTGCAAAAATGCATATTCCAAGTGAGCTAGTAAGGACTTTAGCTCTAAGGGCTCTTTTTTGAAGCTCTCAAGGATTTGTAGCTTCCCCTAGTCATCATGGTCATCAATAGTGGAGACCTGTTGATGAACCTCTTCCATTTCATCCATGCTCTCAATGTAGGCTTGCATAAGCCCCTCAGATGGTTCCATGCATAATGCAATGCTAGTAGGATCAGCTGTCAGCCACTAGGTACCCTCTTGGTTAGTGGTTGCTACGTACAGGCACTGTTGAATAGGTGATTCCTCAATACACCAACTGCATGCTTGAATGGATATCCACTTAGCAGAACATAACTGCTGCACACAGTTGCACCCTAAGTCACTATATGCGATGCATGGAATGTGCTTCTTCTCAATCTTCTTGAAAGGATTTTCCTTTGAAATTTCAAGAGATAGATCTCAGAGTCCTTGTTGTGCATCCACCGTGCTTAGCCAGGCTCTTTTCATGATGATTCGGAAGCTTCCCTTGCAGTTCTCCACATATATAACTAGGAAATCAGTAGGATAGGATCACCCACAAATGGTGGTCATAATGTCCTCCACCAATCCCAAGGGAATGGTGATGGACTGGTCTACTAACTCGAGCCGAATGTTGCTCTTCTATAGTGAGGGAAAGTTCCAGTTCTTGTACACGTCATTAGAGATCAAATTGACCCTTGAACCCAAGTCTAGAAGAGCTTTGCAGGGCTCGTTCCCTGTCACCTGAAGATAGATGAGGGGGCTTCCTGGATCAGTCAATTTTTAGGAAAGATGACTTGCTTTGATCTAGTCGATCACAACATGTGTAAGCATGACCGTCTAGTCATTGGAGTGTGGTTGGCTTGAGGGTTGCTCTAGCAGTGGAATAGTGGAGGCACTTGAAGGTTTAGAGGCATTGGCCATAGGTGTATGTGAGGGTATGTTCAAATTATTGGATCAAAAAAGGATGTTTTCATGGCTTGGGTTCCAGTCCACTCGACTGAGGTGCTGGTTGTAAGTTAACAACCCTCATAGCATTTCGTTGCTGCAACTATGGTGGTATTTCTCCCTGCATTGGTGGAGTAGGTGGCAGCTGAGTGGGATGTTGTGGAGAAGTGGAAGGAGAAGGTGATGAAGGATAGAAGAGATGTGGGCTCTCCCCCCTAGGTGATGGAGATTGAGGTCGAAAATACTCTGGGGGGTGGTAATGACTTTGAAAGGCTGCATGGCTAGAAGAGTCCTATGGAGAGACTGGTTGTTGAACGTAGTACCCATAAGGATTTGGTTGTTTGTAAGGGTACTACTACCTTGGAGGTGGCATCCCCCATGCTTGTGGTTGCTGCCACTGTTGGAAGTATTCGTATGGTTGCAGTGGTGCTCCACTTGGATAATATCCTTGTTGCTACTGGTGGAACCGCCTGGAATTACCTTGTGGGTAAGGCAGCCTTTGGGGTTTTTTCCACTGCACCAAGCGAGGGTTCAATGTGTACATCCCAGACTGTTGAAGATATGACACCATAGGACAACATCCCTTAGGATGTTCATATTAGCATATGCCACATTTATCATCCTCCTTGGTGTCAAAGTCTGCAACCTACTATGCTACAACAACTTTGCCCTTACCCTTATGTTGGGTACATTTAGCTTCCTTCCTCCTAAGCTGATCATGGTCATTACCTTTTTTCCTGGACTCTTCTACAATTTTCAGCATACTATGACATTTTTCATCCAAAGAGTCCCACATCTTATCCATCTTTGCTGATATTTTAGATGTGAACTTTTGTAATAGTAAGGTCTTTTAGTTCACCGCTGCTTCCAGTGGTTATTCCTCCTCCTCGTCACAAAATCAAACTTCCCTTTTTCTAAGGGAAGGATCTTGGTTGAATTCTTCTGCACTCTCCTTTTTTCAAAGTTCCCCTTCCTCCTTGGCCACCTATTCAATGAGGCATTGCAATTGATGGGCCCTTAGCTTCGACAGTTGTGCCTAGGCGTACATGCTAAGGGTCTTTTGTGTTTCAAAACGGAGCCCAATAATGATGTGGTGAAGCTATGCTCATTGAGTGTAGCCATGACCAGGGCACCAATGTAGTAGTGAATAGTATCTACTCATGGCTACATCCAAGGATTCATGATTGTCTTGTTTCCACCCTTGGATCTGACATCTCAGGTTCGCCACTCTAGAGTACATTTGATACTTGTCATTGAAAATTTCAAGCATCGTACTCCATATTTTGATTGATTCTGGCTCCAAGGACCGGTACGAATTTTTAGCTTCTTTGATGAGTGTGTGAGGGAATAGCTTCAGCTTTTACCAATCATTGTCAATGTTCTGCAGGGTGTAGGTATCATGAAATGCCTGCAGGTGACCCTGCAGATCACAGTTGTATCCCCCTTCAAATCTGGGGATGTTGTTCATATTAATGTGCTTGAACCAACTATCCTTTACATGCCTACTGGGGATTTGAACTACCTTGGCGATTTGGAGCATGCTCCGAGTAGCCATCAATGACTAGTCTGAGTCATAGTCCTACTAAGGACCATGATGCCTGTGATGATTTAGGCTACCCCTCCTTTCATGCTGATGGGCATCATGTGATTGGTCATGCATTTCCTCACATTGTCCCTTTTGAACCTTTTATTCCATTATCCTTTCGCTCCTTCCTACCCCGGTTATGCTCAGAGCCTGAGTTGGATAAAGGTGTAGGAGAGCGAGAGGATAGAGAAGAAGGAGAGGTATCACCACCGCTTTGGTGTTGATCTCCCCCTCTACTCTAATGATGACCTCGATCAGCTTGCCCATCCTTGTTATGTGATCCTCCATCCCCTTGAGGATCTTGGTAACTTAGAGTCTTGTTCTGAATGATGGACTAGAGGATCTGCTACCCTAGGGGAAGTTTGGTCGAATGGGTATCATGAAAGATGGGATTCCCATCGTCCTGCAGCTCTTGCGAGAATAAGGGGTTATTGAATTGTTTCCCCTTCTGATGTTCATATCTATCTACTTGTTGTTGGTCTCATGCTCATTGAGCATCAGTGGGATGATAGTCCCAGTAGTCATGGTCCTCCATGACATACTCCTCTCCATGGTCCTGGATGCCTAGTCTGCCAAGATTATGAAATAACATCACAGGAGCCGATTGGTCGAGCGGTAGCATGATGTTTCCCTCCATGTCCTGCCATGATAGATGCTCATCCTAATGTAGGATGAAAGTGAAGTCAGGGACATAATCATTAGGATGCTTGTACACCACCTGACATTCTTGTGGCACTGGCGGGTCGAATACCTCTCTCCTGTAAGAAGACATGCTGGATGTTAGATGGTCCACATAATTGATGTACCTTACTACTTACTTTAATCTGCCTAGCGTGTGTAAATATTTCTATCCTAGGTCCATTCCAACGACTTGAATAATAATTTCAATAATGTTAGAGGACACATGTAAGACTAACAATCCTCGACAACAGCACCAATGATGAGCAGGGAGGTACCCCTACGTCCAACCATACGAATCACAGGCATTCACACATGACTCAGTTGAATTCCATAGACTGTAAGCACTTAACATACACCAGACTCTAAGTAGCGAAACCTTGGGTTAGAACGGTCGTTACCTTCCTAATCTCACTTGTGATGTTCTGGTTGCGATGGTTAAGTGAGATGAAGGCTAATGATTTTTATAGCTTTTTACTTATCTTTTGGTGGCTAATTAAGGTATGAAAAGGAAGGAATAAACTATTATCTAATCTATAATTATCCTAGCTTGTACTCTAACTATTCCTAGCATAAGTATCTGATCCCATCTTCTGAGCATGTTCTGACCATCTCCTAACACTTTTGGGTTGCTAGAANCTATTCCTAGCATAAGTATCTGATCCCATCTTCTGAGCATGTTCTGACCATCTCCTAACACTTCTGGGTTGCTAGAAGTTAAGTGTCACTGGGTTTACCAAGTGTTTGATTTACATTCAAGATGGTCGTACTTATGGCCTTTACGAAATATGAATGAGTGATAGCGATTAAATAATAATAACAAAAACTTAAGTAATTATCAAAGAAATTAACAAAGCATAAACATATTAAACTACTAAATGCATAAAATGGCTAAGTCTAAATTCTGCAAGGAATGCTTGAAGAGTTCATCTTTATTGCTGTCATGCCAATGGGCTTAGGTACATCAATGCTCGAATAAAGAGCTGATCACTTTTCTTACACCTACTATGGGTACTTGGAAAATATTCTATCTCCTACAGGAACAAACTGCAAGAGCTTCACTACAACTAATTGAAAGGTACCTAAATGAGGTGGAAGGCCCTTTTATTTATAGGCTGAAATAGGCTCCACATGAACGAGGCCATGTCGATGCATGGAAGGCTATGTCGATGGGGCCGTGTAGTTGACGCATCGACTAATGTCACTTCATTACCAAGCAAAAGCTTGTGGTGGAAAATTCTTAACTTGAAGTCCTCAAGGGTAAATACAATGAATAAAGATTTACTGCTAAGAATTTGGCCAACAGGATGAATGACTACTAGGACCTATAGAATGTAGTAAAGGAATTTGATGTTGAATGTAAATAGTTTACTACCTAGTTTGTCATTGTAAAGGAGTTGCTCCTAGTAATGCCCTATCCATGGGATATCCCCATTTCAACCCACATTGATGATGTCATGTGGACTATGAATGATCCTCAAAGTAAGGAGGAGAAGATGAGGGCATTATTGGATGCCTTTCACCTTCCACCAAAGGTTGCAACTGTAGCAAGATAGCTATAGCTTCCTTAGCCACCACATGTGCTTGAAGTCAATGAAGGTTCCTCAGAACCTCAGGAGCCTCGATTGCTTGGGATTGTCTGATCTTCTCCATCGTCTTCATGCCATTAGAGGATGTGCCATCCAATTTCGTGTAGTCATGTCATGGAGTTTAATTTTGTGTCCTAAACACCATAATTTTTCTAATGTGTTGAATTCATCACTTGGGCACTAAATTTTATCAAGTTAGTTTGTTGTGTCAAGAGTTAGCCAATAATCTCATACCTTTCCAATTTTCTAAATGAACTTAAGGAGAAGTTTTCATTTTGTCATGGGGGTATGATAAGCATCAAAGTGTTGTGTCGATGGACCTCCATTGATGAAGCCTCATTGATGGGCCCCAATTGATGTAGCCTTATTTACATGATGTTGCCTCGTCAATTGGGCCACATCAACATAGCATTTTCTATGTGTACGAGGCCTTGTCGATGCAATCTTGTAATAAAAATAATAAATACAAGCTCACAATTGTGCTTATGGGGAGTAGAGTCATATTTGTAGCAAAGCTCTTGTAGTTTTTACATTCAAAAGTTAGAATATTTTCCTGAGTGCCTGCAATAGGAGTCATTGAATATACGAATCTTTATTCGAGAACTGTTGTAACTGAGCACAATAGTGTGTGCAATAATAAAGATGAGCTTCTTGATAAACCTTGTAGCATTTTGGATAGTTTCAATGTTTTATTCATGCATTTAATTTTTTAAGTCATTTATTGAATGTTCCTTAGTAATTAAGCTAATTAAGTAATTAAGCGAGATAAGCTAAATAGTGAATTAAGTAAACACATAAATACAACCTCTTTGAGCACATGTATGACATTTCGTAATCCTAGTAGTGCTTAACACTTGGGAATCCAACAATGTAATATGTGTTTAAGATGTGTACGAAATTGGGATTGGATACTTATGTTAGGACAAGTTAAACAATAGTTAGCCCATTAGATTAAAGTAGATATTAAATTACATTATTCTTTATCTTATTTATGTTAAGTATCAAAATCATAAAGTATAAAATGACAAAAATCATATGCCTCAATTACATTTAACCATACCTTTGTACATCACAAGTGTAATTGGGAAGACAACGAATGACCATTAGGACAAGGTTCACTTCCTAGATGACTAGTTTACTGTAAGACGTAGAGTCCATAGAATTTGACTAGATTGTGTGTGAATGCTTCGTGATTCATATGGTTAAGCATAGGGGTACCTTTCATTGTTCATCACTCCAACCTTGATGTTTCTAACAATTATATATTTTTTGATTTTATAAATAGTTTAGATAGAAATGTAGCTATTCAAGGTTCTCATAATGGTTTTCTTCATTTTTCTTAGATTAGTGACCATCATGTTTTTCCATATAGGCCTAATTTTATATATACTCTTATTAGTTCTAATACTAATATTTGGCCAAGACTCAATTATTTTTGGAAGGTTAATTACAATGTGTAGTTATGGAAGTAGCAAATTCAAAAGATATGAATTGCCATTACTCCTCCAAAATTTAAAATTTTTCTATAGTTCTTAATTCATCAAGGTTTTCCTATTGGTAGTTGGTGCTCTCATTTGGGTGTTCATGATCAAAAATGTCCTATGTGCAATATGGAAGGTACATTTGTTCACTATTTTTTTACTTGTCCCCTTGCTTGTAGCTTTTGAACTTGGTGTAGTAGGTATTTACATGGTTTCCAACTAGGGTTAAATGAAGTTTTATTTAGTGATACTCAACTTCAAGGATTTCTATGTCATAGTTGGTATTGCTTTCATCATCTTATTCTTTATGCCATTTGAAATTTTCAATGTAATATGGTGACATCCTTCAACAATTGATACTTCAACTAAATTCCTAAATGTTTCTCTCTATAGTTTTTTTATTAATAGGATACCTTTATTATGAAGTAAAAACCCATTTGGATTCTTCTAAATGAGAGCAATGTCTCATCCTTTTCCTATCCCAAAGATGAGGTTTTTCAGGATTGGTTGTAAAGATAAAAACCCAAAAAGCCATTTCCAAAATCATTGGGCCTTTCCTTTTTGTTATTTTTGAGATTCTCCCTTGCTTCTCTACTTTTTTATGCTGAACTTGATTTTTTAAATATATTTAGTTTTTGGGTCCAACAGATCCCCTAAGGAGGAGATACAAAAGATTGAGTAGGCAACAATGGTTGTGGTAAGTATTGAGGTAAGTGTGATCCATGGGTTTCCTAAATGCTTTTATTTAATGTATGTTAACCATGATTGGATTTTGTGGGTTTAAAGGATGATATATCTATAGAATGCTTGAGGGCCTAATCAGATATTATGGTTTTTGAATCATGGCATGGTTGATATTTATAGTAGTCAAATAGCCATTGCCTACATTATTTATCATATGCCTTATTGTTTTGCTATGGCATGGATTTTAATTTTAAATAATTTAGTATTCAAATGAATGTTTACAATCCTGCATATAGTTCCAACCAATTGGAAACCATGTATAATTAAAATTAATTATGAACTACCATTGTTTTGTAAAGGAAATAATGATAAATTACATGACAATTTGTAGATATATGTCTTGGAAAGTCAAATAGCCATGGCTATCCATACCAACAAAAAACCATGGCATGTGACCATGCCCTAAGTAATAGACAACATCAACAATGTGGGGTTCCTTCTAAAGCATCTAGAATTTTATGCGTTTGGATACATGATTTGGGTTCTAGTATAGGACCTTATTCCTTGGTTGTATTTCTAGGTCCCTTTGTTTCACATTGCACCTATTCGTATTATAGAACTTGTGGACTTTGGTATACATAAGGATAATCATGTGATTTTCATCTAGTGTATTCAAGTTCATCAATTATTCTTATTGTACTATAGTGGGGTCCAAACCTAAGTCACATGTAGTGGTTAGCGTACGAAGTTCAACTTGAATAGGTAATCTTGGTAACACTAACTTGTAGGAAGAGTACCCTATAGGAAGTTTCCATGTGGATCTAGATGGTTATAAGGCATTGTTAAATTTGGTGCCTTAATCATTCCTAAATTTATTAATAGTACAAGTTAAGATTTAACTAACTTCACTATTGGTGACTTTGTCTTGGCCATTAGCATAGGGATGGTAAAGTATAGTTAGTTTGTGGTTCAACCCTAAGTGTTTCATGCATATTTTGAGCATTATCATTATAAAGTATATTCCATTATCTAAGTTAAGTTATTATGGTACACTAAATCTATTTACTACATGTTGCTCAAAGAATTTGATAAATATTATTATAATACGATTACATACTATAGCTACTTTGACCCACTTTGTACAATAGTTTATAGCGATGAGGATGTATGCTTTCCCATGTAATGTAGAGGTGATGGAGCTCATAAAGTTAATTTTCAAAAGATTAAACTTGAATGGTTAGATCCACTATTGAAATCCCTTGAAGTAAGCTATTAATCCACAATCTCTTTAATAAAGCCTAAAGAATGTAGTAATGTGTTGTGCATATCTAAAGAGTGTGGGCCCAAAATATTCAGCTTAACAAATATTTAAGGTTATTTATCTTCTAGTGTAATGATCACCATAAGATCCTTCTTGTTCATCTTAGAGAACTCTTAGTTTTGCTTTAGTAGACCCTAGTGAACTAGGTTATCTGTACAAATCTTATAAAGGTTTTCCTCTATTTCCATGTATCATTTGACATAGTGGAGAAATTATTACATTGTGTAGTTGCCCCATTTAGTAGGGATCTTCTATTAAGATATTTAGCAAACCACAAAACTATTATATCATGCACTTCTGTCATTTAGTACCAACCTTCTATTCTTTCAAGTAAGTAAGATATTTAGAAAACCAAAAAATGGTTGCTCATTGAGACATTATAGTAACTTTAGCAAATAGAGGCTCATTTAGGAATTGATTGAATAAGGGCTCTTAAGCAACCTTGTCACCCCAGTGTAACTAAGACAAATGATCTGCAATATTCTTCATTGAAATACACTAAATATAGATGAGATATTATAATTACAACTAGGATTAAACATAAATGAGATATTATAGTTGTAAATTCTAAATGTTACCATGGACACTTGGTAACTCAAATTCATAGCAAGTATATTCTTATTGTCAATTAGATCTAGAGGGTCTATCATGAAGATTTAATGTTAGTTTTATCTATATCATTATTTAATTAAGTTTATATAGTCTAATTACAACCTTATAATTGAGCATTGCTTAGCAAAATTGAACCTATAACTTAATGCTTTCAAATCAGCAGTCTTAACATTAGGCCAACACCTCATTTCTTGAACCAAGATAAATTATAAGAGATGGATGCATTTTATGAAGGCAACACGATTCTAAATTTGGAAGTTGATTTGCAGCCAACTCTATTGGCTCATTGGGCTTCTCTATAATTTAGTTTATATTGACTCTTCCATGTTAATGGCCCTGCATCTCTTTGAGTTTCTCTATCCTTCACTGTAAAAGGGTGATTTTTCTTTGATCTCAACTTTCCTTTCCCTAGTCACTAGCATTGGTTAGGTTGGTGCCTGTAAGTTTTTATTTCTTTCTTAATAGTTAATGCAATATGATCTTATAAAAATGTTATTATAAATTTAGAGTTGAAAATTGATACTCAAAGGTCATTATTAATAAAAAATTGTTTTTTTAGGATAATGAGGTGTTACCTAGTCGTAACGGTTTTGGCCATGTAACCTCATGTCATAGGTTTGATTCTTCTAGGTAGCACTAAGTTATAAACTTCTATAAATCTTGGGGTGTACCTATATTTCTAACATTCCACAAAAATTGTTTTTAGATTTTTTTCTTTCAAAGCTTATCATCTAATATTATATGTTAACAAAATTTACTAAAGAAATTCAAATCAACATCAAAAAGCATTAAAAAATTATAACCTTTTTTCCTTTTAGTAAGCAAATATGCATGCCAACATAAAAAATTAGCAAGAGAACTATTGAAATACAAATTGTACATACTAAATTTAGAGGTTAGAACCCACAAAAATATACTACTTTTATTTGTATTTATAGTTGTTAAATGAAACATAATTTAAATGAATCCTAAACTGAAATTTTATTAAGTTCATAAACCCTCTACATTTATTGGATTATTTGACACTTTTTCAAATGATGAGTTCCCATTCATGCTTTGCTAATTGTGCATGTAAGTGATGTGGAATAGCAAGTGATAAATAATTTGCCTTTAAATAGGAATAGGAATGCTTTTTGCCTTCTACATTTTCAAAAAGGTTTTAATATAAGGCTTGATTTACCAAATCTTGGTTAAGATCACAATATAGAATGTACTCTTGTATATTTTATTTATTAAGCAATAGAATTTGAGTAATCAAGTTATCCTTTATCATGGGTTTCCATCTACCATTTTTTGGAGTATTTATTTAATAAAGATCCAGAAAAATGACATGTAAGCTATAAAATAACAAATATAAATGTGAAGTCTATTTAATAGATCTTTTAGTTGTTCAATTTAATAAAGCATCAATTTCATTATATTAACATAAACAATTATGGTTAAAATATTTTGTTTTATTTTATGGCAAATATTGGGAAAAAAAAGAAAAAGAAGAAATCTGCATCAATTTCCCATGATGACGATTGTGATTTCATGAATGGTGCACAATAAAAAGTCAGGAGAGGAATCCTAGCCTAAAAGTGAATGACAAAGACAATTCAAATAATCTTTTGATATATCTTATTGTATGGGATCTACCTGTCACTTCACTATGTATTGATTAAAACAAGGAGACGGATTGCATATATTGATTGATTATAGGAGATGGATTACACATTTTTTTGAATGGTCCATTCTTTAATGCTCTTAGACTTAAATAGTATCTATGCAACAAATTTATCACATTTAATTTATTTCAGGTAAAGATGTTAATTTTGAACCATTTTCTTGATGAAGTGTTAATATATCAAAGCCTTATAATAAAAAAAAGATTTGTCTGATAAACACTTTATACTTTTACAAAGCTGTAATCAAGCAAAAATAAATAAATAAATAAGAGTAGATTGAGAAAATATCCTTTATACTTTTACAAAGCCATAATCAAGCAAAATAAATAAATAAATAAGAGTAGATTGATAAAATATCCTTGAGAACTAATGTCGATTGAAGGAGGTGTTGGTGTTGGCATTTATTTTTGAGAACCCAAAAAATAACCCACGGTGCTGATATGTTCATAACATCATTTTTTCCAATTCCAATGTTAGGAACAGGCAACAACGGGAAGCAAGCCAGTGATCCACTAATTTAGCGGTATCCAGTACAAAAGTCGAAAAGCATCACCAGTGAGCATCTAATTTAGCGGTGTGCAGTACAGAAGTCGAAAAGCATCACAAGAAGTCGGTAAATGGAATATTTGATATGATTAAGGAAAAAGAAAAAACACCTCTTGTGTGTAGAGGTTGTTTGTGCAATGCGGGATAAGTTTCTGTGAAAAGAAATACAGAGATCGAAAAGAATCACCAAAAGTCGTAAATGAAATATTTGATATGCGTAGGTGCGTTATTGTTTTCCTTAAAAGGAAAAACATCTCTTGTGTAGAAATTGTGCAATGCGGGATCGGTAAATGGAATATTTGATATGTGTAGGTGCATTATTCTTTCCTTAAAAAGGAAAAACAAGTCTTGTGTGCAGAAATTGTGCAATGCGGGATAAGTTTTTGTGAAAAGAAATACAGAGTTATTTTATTGTTTAGCAAGAAGAAAAAGTTTTACAGAAAAAGTAGCGTACTTTGCCATTATAACAACAGCAAGAAGCAGAATATTGTTTACTTATTTCCTTAAAATAAGGATGAGCATTAGAAGGTGAATGTTTATTGTGCTAAGGCTTGAATCTATGCTTTACAAATTAAGAAGTAAACATTTTACTATTCTTATTTTCTCAAAATATTTTAGGGATACATATGCAGTAGAAATCCTAAGACATTGATTGAAATTTTAAATTTTAGATGCATGTATGATTCCACTTATGTCAAATTTCAAATTCTAGGTTATGTATTTTTTTTTAACACTAAAATGATTGTTTTCACAGTTTTACTTGTAGGTGATTTCTATTCCTCTTTGCAAACCAGAGATGCAATCACCACGTCAGTACCATTTTGTAGGAATTCTTGTGGGCATTCAGAAGCTTTTTTTCTAATCCTACTAAACAAGTCTTCTATCCTTTTGCTTCCCATGAAATCTCCTAATAAGTTCTTAAACAAAGATCTGTATATGAGCTCCTCTGATCTCCCAAAAACCATTTCATTACCCTGTTTCACTTCTGTTATGTTTTGAAGAGGAAATCCTTTCAAAAGTTTCACTGCCTTCTTCTCAAAAGCCTTCTCTGCATCAATAATATCCTCAACTTCCTCCAACTTCCTCCACTGTTGGAACAAACAGTGGTACATTGAATTCGTCCAAGATCCTCTTCTCAATTAAACCCTAAAAAAATAAATTGCATTAGAATTGCCATACCATTGCCAAATCTCAGTTAGCTTAAACATTACAGCTAATATCATATTATCCCTTCATGTACAGTCATTTAAAGTTAGGTTTACCAATATTTTATTGCATATTTGAATCCATATTTTCTACATGAGTAGAGTTAGATCTAACCCAGTTCACCTACCTCACCTACCATTAGGGAGACATTAACCGTTACCGTTGTTACTCTAGAAGTCTAAAAGGTACCATTTTTTGAAATAGAAATCTAAGGAATACCATTACTAGTCTTAAAACTGTAACTAGATGCATCTTTTCAATGAAAAAGATCAGCAATTAATCAATTATCAAATGAAGTACAGTGGACTATGGAGCATACTTGTTTTACTATCTCCTTGAGGACGGCTTCCATATGATGTAAAAAATCAAAAATTACGTCTTGATACCGGTGGCCAAGCAGAGAAATGAAAAGACCTCGACCTTGGACCATTTCCTCTGCACGGCAACTCAGATATGATTTCAAATCATTGGAGAACTGCTTCAAATAAGATTGGGCCACATGCTCATTATTATTATTATTATTGAATATATGTATGTGCCCTGCATTCCATGCTGCGGAATCCCTGTCCAAAACCTCCTTTGGAATCGGCAAATCCATCAGACATGAATATGCATGTATTCATTCAAAATATATCTTTGCTGTGCTCACAGACCAAGGTAAGTAAGGCGATCCCCGTATAAAACTGCTCTAAAGGACCAACAGCCGTTAGATCACTGCCATGATCATGGCTGCTGTCCAAATTTACCAAAACAAACACCAGTGTTTGACATTTGACATATGTTGCTCGTGGATTGTTTCCCACTTTCCCTCCTAAGGCATGCATGCATTCCGCAACTCATTTTTGAAGACTTTTCAAATTACAGATTACTTATTAGCAGACTATTCATGAATCCTAAACCATAGACAGCATTACTAAAAGAACTTGTTATTTTCTGGTTTTAATGTTTTGGCTTGTAGTACAATAACAGTAAGATAGCAAAAGAGAACATATGAAAATAAAGAAAACAAGTAGCCAGTGGAGTATTCACCGCAGGGAGCCAGTGCAAAGCAATGGATGAATGAAAGAAATGGATGCATCTGCGTGGGAACAGCCGATTGTGGTGTGACCCACTAACCACAGCAGTAAAATAGAAAAGGCTAGATTCATGATCATCCCTGTGCTGAGAAATTTGATTGTGGGTTCTGTGTGGCAGTTTGATTGTGGGTTCTGTGTGGCAGTTTGATTGTGGGTTCTGTGTGGCAGATCTCTGAGAAGTGTGTTGAAGTCATTGCAGGGAAGATCGCAGAAGTATAGTAAAAATTCTGAGGGTGAATCTATGGAGCTGCTCAGAAACATTCTTGCCACAAATTGGATGATAAAGTCAGCAGTCATGTAAGTGTTTGAGCCAGTGGCACAGCCTGCCTCTGCAATATGTGGTCGTTGTTGTTGGTGGGGATGATGAAAAATTATTGAGAACTAAATTTTGAGTGGTCTGCAGCAGCACAGATTGCAGCATGGCTCTGGATGCTAGGATCATTGTTTTCTGAAATCACAACAGCATGTTAAGTCCAATGATAATTATAATTGTATTAAATTTTAGAAAACATTTTTCCAGTTTCGAGTAAAATCTAAGACTTGCGTGAAGAAAAAAAAAGTTACGTTGTCGCACTCAAGATTTGGAACTGGCACATAACACTTCAGGAACCAACGTGAATGAAAACTTCTTAGGCATTAAATCATTGTTTTCGAACATTACAAGGTTATATAGTTATACAGGATCAGAGTGCACTATAGCAGTCCAGAACCTAAGAAATCAACTTTTTAATATGCAGAAAAGCAAGTTTTCCTAAACCCAAATGGTTAGTAATGGTAACTATGCAATAATGTGCTTCAGGTATAAACAAAACGTTCAGTAAACATAGTTGCTTATATTTTCTGAAGTAAAACTTTAACCCAATATAAATACGACTGCTTAAACCAAAAATATTCAATTTAGATCTTTTCAGTGAAACGCCTTGAAAAAAAATGTAACTAGAATTAATTAAAGGGCAAACCTGAAGAAGGGAATTGAAGGCATAGCATGATATATTATGTCCGCCGTTCATGGCCAGAACTGAGTAAACCGGGTTATCCCTGACTCTCGGTGATGTCCTGCATTGCCCCAGCCATGATCGTTCATAATTACTTGGGCAGAATAAATATAATGATGATAAAAAGCTCGACTTGATGGATGTCGATTATGCTTGTATTGTATTGGGAACCAGAACACCAATTATAATGCCATTGCTGAGGCCCACTTAAACATCACGACCAACTAATGATGGAATGTTGTACATTACGCTCCCCAGCAAGAATC
>MNCI01010716.1:0-18886 GCA_015680685.1 Gnetum montanum | reverse complement strand
GGCTAGATGAGAAGGATGGTACATTTGTGAAACATCACCCCTAGGAGAAAAAGTCCTATAATACTCACGAGCTTAGTAGTGAGGTTGAGGAGTACTATGACTAGTAGAGTCATATGGAGAGACTGGCTACTCCACATAATATCCATACGAGTCAGGTTGTTGGTCAGGATACTATTGCCATGATGGTGGCATTCCCCATGATTGTGGGTATTGCCAATGTTGATATTGCTCAATCAGTTGTGATGGAGTTCCACTGGGATAATACGTTAATGGTTGGTGGAACTGTCTTGCATTACCTTGACAATAAGGTAACCTTCAGGGTGTTTGCCATTTGTTCAATCGTGGGTTAAGTGCATACATCCCAGACTCCTAAAGATGTGAGATTACAAGGAAACATCCCTTAGGATGGTCATATTGACATATCTTGCATCCACTATCATTGTCTGTTTCCAACTCCACAACCTATTCAATGATGGAAACTTTGCCCTTACCCTTACTATGTGCATGTTTAGCTTCTCTATTTTTTCTTTTTTCGCGATCACTACCTTGCTCTCTAGACTCCTCTACTATTTTAAGAACAGATTGAAATCTATTTTCTAGAGAATCCTACATTTGGTCTAACTTTGCCGATACTTCTAATGTCAACGTTTGGATAGGCAAACTTTTCCTATTCACCATCTCTTCGAGTGGTGACTCTTCTTCATCTTCATAAAATCTTACTTCTCTCTTCTAGAGGGAAGGATCTCGGTTATACTCTTCCACACTTTCTCTCTTTAGTAGCTCACCTTCTTCCTTAGGAACTTGCTCCAATAGTCTTTGAATTTGATGGGACCTAAGCTCGGATAGTATTCCTTGAGCATAAGTCCCAAAGGTTCTTCTCGTTTCATGCCTAAGCCCATCTACAAGATGGCACAGTTGATCCCTTTGCGAATAACCATGGCCAGGGCAACAATGTAATAGTGCATAGTATCGACACATGGTAGCATCCAAGGGTTTATGTCCTCCTTGTTTCTAGCCTTGGATTTTCTTTTGCAAGTTGGACACTCGGGAGTATGTTTGGTACTTATCGTTTAACAATTTTAACATGGTACTCCACCTACGAATGGATTCTGGTTCTAAGGACCGATACCAACCTTCTACTTCTTTAACTAGTGTTTGCAAAAACAACTCAAGTTTTTGCCATTCGGTCTCTATGTTTTGTAAGGCACACGCATCATGGAATGCCTGTAAGTGATTTTGAGGATCAGCATTGTATCCCACTTCAAATCATGAGATATTGTTCATATCTATTCTANAGTGATTTTGAGGATCAGCATTGTATCCCACTTCAAATCATGAGATATTGTTCATATCTATTTTATTGATCCTACTATCTTTCTGGTGCCTTTTTGGAATTCTAACAGCTTCAATTATGTCTAACATACTTCGAGTAACGAGTAGGGGTTCATTGTGATCGTCTCGTCCATGATGTCTATGATGCCTACATTGTTCCCTACTCTTCTTTCTTCTATGTTGTGATTCTCTAAAGTGCCCTCATCCCCTTTCCTAGCTATTTCGTCTTTGACTTCCACTTTGCCTACCTTTATCCCCATGGTCTTTTTCTTTATGATTGCATTCATATACTAAAGGAGAGGGTAAAGGAGATGATGAAGGTGAAGAAGAAGGAGAATTGTCACCATGACGATGTCTGCTACCTTCTCTTTGGTGGTCATGACCTCGATCGCGATTACTATCCGAATGTCCACCTTTATCATGTGTCCATGTTCCTTTTTCAGACCCTTTGTGCCTGTGGGAATTAGAATCTGGGTTATGAATAGTGGAATGAAGGTTCTAATACACAACCCCTTGGCCAAAGCTAGGGGGAGGAACATCATTGTGTGGGCGACTACTTGAGGTAGGTTCACCACCCTCATTTTCGCTTAAAACATGTGGGACATCATTGGACCACTTACCCTACAAAGACTTATGATCTCCTGTTGTAAGTCCCTTTGAAGTTGTGCCTTCATAGGATGGTATTCTCTTGAGTCATGGTCTTGCATGACATATTCTGCATTTAAGTGAAACATGCCAATTCATGTGAGAGCACAAAGAAGCATGCTTGGGACTGAACGATGGAGGTAACACTATGTTATCTTCTAAGTCTTGCCAATGTAGTTGTTCATCTTGATGGAGGATAAAGGTGAAGTTTGGTATATACTCATCAAGATGAATTTTTATAGCAGAATCTTGAAGTTTGATGTTACGAAGATATGAAAGGTTGTGCATCTTTACTACCATTTTATTAACAAAATTTTATTTTCAATAATGTTGTTATACATATGCTTAAGAATATTTCATTAGTGGACTTCTAAATAGTGCTAAACTTTAGTAAGTGCCCCAACAATATTTACTAAAAATTGGTTTTGATAATTATATAATTTCCTTGGTTATCGTATAAGCATTTTAATTCCACATTACTTTAGAAATAGTTAGTTTGATTATTATTATTATTATTGTCACATAGCCCTTTCCAGCTAAGACTATTCCCAGGTTTCCATACCCATACAGCAGGCACCCTAGGCGATAGTCTCCTAAAATGAGTTTTCACATGTGTTGGCATGTCCAAGATTTATGCATCAACACCGTACACATCCTGAACCAGTGCAACACTACTAGGATTACCAAACACTCATTTTTACTGGGTTACCAAGTGTTACATGCATGCTCGAAGTGATCGTACTGTGTGTGCTTACTTAGAAGAGTTGTAGGGTGCGAGAGAATCATTAATTAACTAAGAAAATATTTAATAACATCAATTAACACTAATTAATCTATTCTAGATGCTGCAAGGTTTATCATAAAGTTTGTATTTATTGTCGTACGCAAGGTGTGCTTAGGTACACAATGCTTGAATAAAGATTTGTTCACTTGATGACTCCTACTACGGGCACATAGAAATAATTCTAACTCTAGAGGGGAGAAAAGGCAAGAGTTTGGCTAAGGGACTAACTATCTAATTACAAAACCAAGTGCCCCCACTTCTTATTTATAGGCAAGGAGGTAGATCCTGATATCGAGTATCCGACATCACATGGTAGGCTCCAATATCGCGTACCTGATATAGCGAATGCAATATCGTGGCCCCTATCTCGCAATTCATCAATTACAAATGATAAGGTAAAACAAAAAATAAATTGTTTAACTTTAAATTTACACTTTCCATAATACTATTTAAATATAAATATTTTTAAATTTTTTTCTTTTTATAAGTTTTTAAAATACTATTTATTTCACCAATATAAATTTTATTAGGATCAAAATAAAGAATTTGGACTCTTGAATATGTTATTATCCTTTATGTTTGGTTTCTATTATCAATTTTTTGGAATATGAAACAAATCCTAAAATTGATGTTTTAATGTGTCTAAAGACTTAAATGATCTATTAAATAAATATTACATTTGTATGATAAAAATTAAATATCAATCAACAAAGTGACTAAATAATACTAGATGTAACAAGAAAGATTTTATAAACCTTTTTCTAGAATATTATATTTTATCTTAAATGTTGGATCTCAGGAAACTAAGAAACATTTAATGTATAATAGTTATTTATAAATAATAAAAGTTTTAGCACATGAATTTAACGAATTTTTATGGATGAAGGTCAAAAAGGCATCACTACACATAAGTTTTAATGGATGCTAATTTTCTTATTTTGAATTCATTGCATTATCAATTTTCCATGCAAGAGCTCTTCCTTTCTTTCATGACACTTACCATTAACTTTTCTTCCCTATTAGAGGAGAGGTTGTATACTTAGAAACAAAACACATGTTATTTAATTTGGGCAAAGATATCTATCAATAGCATAATCAAAGGAAGAGAAAATACATGATCTTTTGATTTTCTAAGGAAAAGGAGAGGTAGATTAAAATTAAAGAATATTCAAAGGGAGAGGTAGATTAAAATTCTTAAGGAATATTTAAACCCAAATTGAGTTTTATTATTTAATTAATGAAAATAAAAGTGAAGCTTTATTACATCCCAAGACCCATAAGATCTATTGGGCAGATTTTACACTTTCATAAAAAAAAAATAAAGATAGACAATACAGATTGAGCAAGCAAGAATGGCTGAGGGCATCAAAAATAAATTATAAACACTTTTGTTATAACATTATAACACTGTTTCAAATAAGTAGTCATAGCACAAGAGAAAAATACATGTAACTCATCTTTAAAGACTTCTTGTCTACACAACCTACAAAGATGCTTTGCTCACGATAGTTGAATCCATCTTCCATTTTCAATTTTAAGATGATGTGAACTAAAGCACAAGAAGAGTGGCAGCTGCGGTGATCAGGAGAGTGGCAGCGAGGGCCTTTAGCATTGCAGTGGGAAGCTCTTGCACGGCTGTTTTCAGAGGGGAGCAAGGCAGACAGGGCACATCTGGAGAGTGTGGCAACAGCAGCAAGAGATCTGTAACAGGGCCAGCACAGCCTATAAAATTTTTTTTATTTAATATAAATTAATTTTTCTAAAAAAAGATTTTAATGGTTTTCGTAGGTGATTTGTTTCAAATCAAATGCAAAATGCAGTCATTACACACATCAGGGTTATGGCACGATTTTTAGACTTGGACCTTGCAGGGTAAAAGTTCTATGTCTTATGCCTTTTACGAGGGATTAAACTAAGTTTGATTAGTTGCATATGAATTTGTATAACATGGTTTTGTCATTTCATGCTTAATTATTCTTCTCAAATTTCATATCACCTGTTTTGACTGTGAAGATTTGATACTGGAAAGATTGGAAATATCAAATGTACAGGCTGTCTTCAGGGACTGTTCCCTGTTCTGTTCAGAAAATTGCATGAGAATACTTATACCTCACTAAAACAGTGAAAGAAATTCTATAAAATATATGTATATTTAAAAGAATTTTAAAATTGCAATGCTTAACCGGTTGCTCGATGTTTACATAGAAGGAAGTTTAGCTGGTTTAACAATAAAATGATTTTAAAAAATTTATAAAAGTTCTGACAAACCATGCTAAATTATATCAAAAATCTCATGGTCAAACACGTGATGGGAGATTTGAAAAATGATTGCTGACAGAAGCATGGGATATCATGTAATATAAAATCATATGCAGAGCAGAAACTTTCAGTCGCATTTCCTTCAAATCCCTGGTAAAAGCCACGAGGCCTTCGGAGTCTCCCTATGTAAGGGAAAAGTCTTAAAACGAGACGTGTAGACCTTGCTATGCAAGGGAAAAGTCTTAAAACGAGACGTGTAGACCTCGCTATGCAAGGGGAAACGTTTTAAAAAGGAAAGAGTATCTGCTGAATTTTGTTCCGCGCAGGCCTGCGAATTTTGTTCCGCGCAGGCCTGCGATCCACTGCGTTAAATCGATGATGATGTCGATGTTCAGTCATGTTCACGTGTGGCTGAGTCCAACCCTGGATCCACTACAAAACAGGAGAATTCTGTGCGTTAAATCGATGATGATGTTGATGTTCAGTCATGTTCACGTGTCGCTGAGTCCAACCCTGCGTTAAAATAAAATAAAAGACCAATTCAAATCACAATTATCATACCAATTCTATATGACAGTCTCTTTTAAGGGGTGTCGAGACCTCAAAAAATAAATTTAATTAATAGAGAAAAAAAATAGTACAAAGGGGATAAAAGAGATGGTCAAAAAAGATCAAGAGGTCTCAAAGACACTAACAGTCAAAGGGAAAAGCTCACCTCAAAAGAGGAGAAACTATAAGAAATTAGAAAAACGGGAGAGAAAAAGTTCAAGAGCTCAACTGCAACATTAGCTGTTGAACAATGTCTCCTTGAATAGACAAAGAGAGAATATTAGTAGGAGAATCACGTTGAAAAACAAATATATGACAGTCTCCTTTAAGACTTTTGGCCTGGTTGGCAGAACCTCTTGGGTACGATGCTGCTAAGAGCCAGAAACATTTAAAAAAACAAATATGCTGCGTCAGCATATTAGGATCAGCATCACACCGATTGTCTTACATGATTTTGGCACGCTAACTTGGTGCCAAAATAAGGAGTGTATTGTAGCATGACTTTGACATAAAAGAAACTGAATTTAGCCCCAGCGACTTAATTAATTTTTATTATTCTTTTCCATGCCAGTCTACAAACTCTTTGAATTTCAATCTCAAGTTCATTTCCCTTTTTTTTGAAATGAAAGCCAGGCGTAAAACATAGAGCCGCGGATATGTTTAAAAGTGTGCCAGGTCCATCGTGCACAACTGGAATGACATTAATTGTGTGAGAATCTTAAAGGCCTGCAAAGCTGCCCTGCCTCCTAACAGCCGTGTCATCATTGTGGATGTCGTGCTCCCTCCTATAAAATGGAGATGCAGATGCAGATGGCAACACGGACAAGTTCATGCTCATGCTCGCAACCATTGACTGTGGACAAGAGAGGAGTGAAGCAGAATTCAGGGAGGCACTGCTCGCAGCCGGCTTTTCTAACATGAAAATCCTGCCACTCCCACCACCAGCCAGCCCTCTAACTTGCGTGGTCAAAGCTTTTCCACAAACCTGCTCTCTCTGGGCCATCATAGAATTAATTTGCCTTCTTCAAAAGAAAAAGAAGATAACTTATTTAGAAATTATTAGCTGTTAATAAACAATGGTGACGTTTTATATGAAATAGAAAAATTAGAGAACCTCTTGAAATCATAAATCATTTAGGCATCTTTATTGTTGAAGCATGATTTGTATTGCTTGTAGTTCTAGCTTTCAAGATTTTAATAGAATACGAAAAGTTTATACATCTAAGATTGGAATATGTTTTCAAAATTTTATTATTAGTAACTTTCAAAAACTTCTAGATGTAAAGATCTAATAAATTAAATGTCAATACAAATTAATGTGGCCAATTCATTAATATTTAACTATTAAGTGTATCTTTATAACCTTTAACCATGTCCATCATAACTACCATTGAATTCAAGTTTGGCTACTGTTTTATTTGTCTTATTTACACCTTACTATAAAAGAATCTTCTTATATCGTTGTCACTTTAAATTAATCTCTTTTATTACTTGTAAAATATATATAACCTTATTAGAATTTAGTTTCAAGTATATTTTTACATAAATTTTGTTTCCATATCTTAGTTTAAGCCTTGAGAATTTTAAGTATCTCAATGTGTCACAGGAAAAGTTCATTTTATTCATTTATATAATTTTAATTCTCTTGATATTTTTCTTTTTTCTTCTCTAGCCAAACTATTTTGGATAATGTTATTACCACTTATGAAGTTATTCATTGGGCCCATGTCCACAAGAAACAAGTTTGCTTCTTAAAGCTTCATCTTATGAGCAAATTGTACCTGAGCACACATTTGTGTATAGCAATAAAGATGAGCTTTATGATAAACCTTGCAGTACATGGACTAAGCTAAATAGTGATTAATTATTGTTGAATGTTTAAATGCTTTCCTAGTTAATTAATCTCTCTCTCAACCCTTGACTCTCCTAGTTAAGTGCACTCAATACGACCACTTCGAGCATGTGTGTAGCGCTTGGTAATCCAATAACGATTAGCGTTTGGTAATCCAAGCAGCGTTACACTGGTTCAAGATGTGTGCAGTAAGTGGGAACATATACTAGTGTTAGGATAATTAGAACTTAGTTAGTGAGTAGTTAGTGAAAGTAGTCATTTAGTTCTCTTCACCTTTCCTCATTAGTATAAGACATTAAAAGGATAAAAGATATAAAAATCATATACCTCAAGCTTACTTGACCATACAACCATGACAATACAAGTAAGCTTGGGAAGACAACGATTGATTAACCTTAAGTGTTTCATTAAGGTGCGTAAGCACTTAGTCCTTGGAGTTCGACTGGATCGCGCGTGAGACACTCATATTCGTATGGTTGAGTGTAGTGGGTACCTCGCCACTCATGATTAGCGCTGTTGCCAGGGACTTAGTTGTTTGTGTGCTACGTAGAACATAGGAAATCATCCATATCGTTGGGACGCTAGAACGAACCCTCAGGGTTGATCAAAAGAAAAATAATACAATGGTAAATTGCACACTGAACAAGATAAAAATGTCTTCTTCTTTGCACAAAAGCATTTCACCGCCTAGGACTAACACAAGAGACAGTCGGTGGCACAACACATGTAACCAAGGTCCACCAGTGCCTCAACAGTTCCGTGTGGTATATGTTCATCATGATGAATATGTACCCGAATTTACCTTTATTCTCCATCAAGATGAACAACTGCGTTGGAGAGACTTGGAAGGTAACATTGTGTTACCTCTAAACCGATTAGTCCCCAACATGCTCCTTCGTGCTCTCTCACAAATAGGCATGTCATCCTTGTATGCAGAGTACATTGCATGCGATCATGACAAAAGGGATTACCATCCCATAGAAGCGCAACGTCAAAGGGACTAGCAACAGGAGAGATATTATACATCGTTGAAGGGCAAAGGACCCCATAACGCTCCACCTGTCTTAAGCAAAATTGAGGGTGGTAAACCTATTTCAATAGGTTCTCCACAAAATGATGTTCCCCCTCCTAACAATGGTCAGGAGGTGGTGTATCAGAACCTCCACTCCACGATTCACAATCCTGGTTCTGATCCCCACGAACACCAAGTTTTCAACGAGGGAACAAAAACACATAATAAGAGTAGGCACTGTGATCGTAATCACGATCGAGGCTAGGACCACAAAAGAGAAGGTAGAAAACACCATCATGGTGATGGTTCTCCTTCTTCTTCACCTTCATCATCATATTCAACCTCTCCTTCAGTATCAGGATGCAGTGATAAGGAACCTAACCTTGAGGATAAAGATAAACAGAGTGAAAAACACTGACGCGATAGTCGAGAACGAGGATGAGGGCAATCTAAGGAATCAAGGCATGGAAGAAGGGAGAGTAGGGAACTGCGTAGAAACCACAGACACTATGAATGAGATGACCATGAAGAACCCCTACTCACAACTAGAAGCATGTTAGACATCACAGAGGCTATGAGAATCCCCACAAGGCACCAAAAAGATAGTAGGATCAAGAGGTTAGACATGAATAACATCCCACAATTTGAGGGGGGATACAACATTGATCCTCAAAACCATCTACAAGAATTCCATGATGCATGTGCCTTGCAGAACATAGAAAACGAGTGGCAAAAATTGAAGATGCTCCCAAGGACACTAGTGAAAGAAGCGGAAAGCTTATACCGATCCTTAGAACCGGAATCCATTCAGATATGAAGTACGATGTTAGAACTGTTTAACGATAAGTACCAAACGTACTCCAGAGTGTCTAACTTGTGAAAGCAAATCCAAGTATGGAAGCAAGGAACTCACGAATCCTTGGATGCTGCCATGGGCCGTTATTATGCACTTTTACATCGTTGCCCGGGCCATGGTTATTCGCAGCGGGACCAACTACGCCATCTCGTAGATGGACTTAGGCATGAAACAAGGAGAACCCTTGGAACATATGCTCAAGGGAGATTAACAGAGCTTAGGTCTCATTAGGTCCATAAATTGCTAGAGCAAGTAGCCAAGGAAGAAGGGGAGCTATGTAAGAGAGAAAGTCCAGAAGAGTACAACCGAGATCCTTTCCTCTGAAAAAAAGGAGTGAGATTCTATGAGGAGGAGGAAGAGTCACCACTCGAAGATATGGTGAATAGGTAAACCTTTCCACTCCAAAAATTAACAATAGAAGTGTCAGCAAAGGTAGACCAAATATGGGACTCCTTGGATAGTAGATTTGAAACCGTTCTCAAAATTGTAGAGAAGTCTAAGAAGCGAAGTAGTGACTATGACAAAAATAAAAAGAAAGAAGTGGTCAATGCATGTAACAAAGGTAAGGGTAAATTGGCTATCACCGAACATGTTGTGAATTTTGATATGGACAATGACGGTGGATGTGGGATATGCCAATACGACCATCCTAAGGGATGTTGCCCAGTAATCTCACATCTACAAGAGTCTAGGGTGTATGCACTCAACCCACGACTTAACAAATGGCAAGCACCCCGACGATTACCTTATCCCCAAGGTAACCCAAGGTAGTTCCACCAACCTTTAACGTATTACCCAAGTGGAACTCAACCACAACCTATTGAGCAACACCAATAGTGGCAATACCCACAGTCATGGGGGATGCCACCACCAAGGCAACAATACCCTTACTTGCATCCAGATCCATATGGCTACTATGTGCAGCAGCCAATCTCTCCACGTGACTCTGTTGGCCACATGACACCACAACGTCACTACCAAGCTTGGGAGTATTATAGAACTCCTTCTCCTAGGAGAGACAACCCACAGACATACCATCCTCCAAACCCATCCGCAACTCTCACACCAATAGCTCCATTACCACCCGCTCTAGCAATGCAAGGGGAACTCCCCACTCAACCGTAGCAACGCAATGCTACGAGAGCTGTAAACCTTCAACCCACTACTGGTTCTAACAACCACACAAAGAGAAGACCTTTCTTCAGAACCAATAGCCCAACCAAGCTCTCACAACCAAAAGCGGTTGAGCCTCTGAATTCTTCTCCATCAAATAAAGCTTCAGAGCTCCCTTCAAACCAAAAACAAAGCTCAACGCACACGGTTATGTTAACACGTGCCATCACTAACTAGATTAAGAAGGGCCACCTTCCTAGGAAATTATCTGACCCTGGAAGCCCTTTAATCTATCTCCACGTCACTAGGAATGAACCTTGTAAAGCTCTTCTGGACTTAGGTTCCGGAGTCAACTTGATATCACAAGAGATGTATAGAGCCTGGAACCTACCTCCACTAAAGAAGAGCAATATTTGCTTAGACTTGGTTGACCAGTCCATCACTGTTCCCTTGGGACTGGTGGAGGATATCATTACCACTGTGTGTGGGTGGTCATACCCAATTAATTTCCTACTGATACAAGTAAACAATGACAAAGGGGACTTCCCAATAATAATGGGAAGGACATGGCTAAGTACCATAAATGCATGCCTAGGAATCCGTGATCTTCCTTTGGAATTATCTAAGGAAAACACTTTTAAAAAGATCGAGAAGAAGAAATCTCCATGCATCACATGCAGTGATACAGGGTGTGATTGCGTACAGGAATGTTCAACATTGTCTGCATGCAACCGGTGTGCCCAAGAAATCAACATACAAAAGTGCCTGTATGTAGCAACCACACAACAAGAAGACACCCAGTGGTTGATAGCTGATTAAGAGAGCAACTCACCAATGTGCATGGAACTAACTGGGGGAACAACTTGCACTCACGTCGAAAGTATAGATGCATTGGAGCAAGAGCGTCGCCAACTTCCAAACCTTGACATAAAAACATCAATTGGAAGAAGTTGGGAACTCCTAAAAAATTCAAACAAGCTCTCCGATAGGAGATTACTAGTTAGTGTGCAATAGACCAAACCTTATCATGAACCTAGAACGGTCAATGCACATAGCGCATCAGAGAAAGGACGACCTCACTCATTATTTTAGATCTCCTCCTTTCAACTCAATCATGAGGGAGATGACCACCTATGTTGATCAATTGAGGCCCTCGGTTCCTTTTTTAAGTTTTTGTTTTACACATTTTGTTTTTACATGTTTTTTTCACTTTTCTTTTTTTTGTTTTGCACCATCGTTTATACTCTTTTATTTCTTTGTGTTTTGGTTTGCTTATTTGTTAGGATTGTCACCTAATAAGTGCTCCTGATGGTGGTGTGAACTGTATTCTATTGATTGCCAATGTTTGGTTTTTACCTTTAAGTTATAATGTTGATACTAAGGTATGGTTCTTTTGATATAACAGGCAATGAGTCCACATCATCCATGCATTCATAAATTTCTATGGTCTCTCTCGACTTGGAAATGTACAGTCTCTTTCTTAATAATAAAAACTATCAACGAATTAGTAACTGGGTATTTCTCAAACTATGGAAGGATTCAAGGATTGAAAAGGGTGTGACTTCAAGGGAACTTGATGCATTTGTGTTGGCCATTCTCTTGGGTTCTTGGATGTTTTCTTCTTGAGTTTTCCTTACCATTTTGACATTGCTCCATTATCAGGAAGCTGAGCCAATAAAAATAAAAATAAAAGTCTTTGCATGATGTGGTTCTCACGCAAAAAAAATAGTGAGAATTCAAAGCACACCCCTTAGACGAAATAATCATCTAAGCTACAAACACTAGTTATGGAACTAAATAAACCTGTTCCCGCTAACTAAGGCCCTTTCTCACTTCCTACTTTCTTCTTTTTCATTTCGTTGGAATAGTGGTGACTTTTTGGCGGAAGCATTCTTGTTACTTCAAGTGGATGGATTGGCCAAATGTATTAATGCGAAGTCACTGGATGTGGAATGTTTGAGGTTGGACTTAGAATGAGACCTACTAAGTCACATTAACCAGTAATACACAAGGGGATGTACACCACCTTGTTCTTGAAACTCTATTCCATTCTCTTCTTTCCATCGCTCTTTCTCCATTTTCCACCTCATTGTCAGTTGTATCAATAGTCCATATTTTGGTTGATGCATTGTTTCTTTTTGGTAAATTCTTGTGGTTAATATTTTAACTCTTGCTTCCAAATGACATTTCTAGAGCCTACGGACTCTTTGAATGAAGGACTGCCAGGGCATTAAGGGCATGAGCTTGCTTTGGGGAGGACCCACTGGTATTCCTATTTGGTGCATCAGTTAACTTCTTTCCCTTAAACATTACTGCAATCACCATTTATTTTGCTCATTTTCCACCTATGACATTCATTTTATTGGCATTATCGTTGTTTCTTTTTCTCCCTCTTTCTTATTCCTTATCTTTTTCCATTCTATCGCTACATGAGGTTCGCTCTTAGTCATGGGGGTCATGGTCCAATTTTTTCAATTTTCTCCTAACCCCTACACCTTACACCTTCGGTAGTCTCTAGTATGATATCTCCAGAATCTGCATTAGCCATATCACAACTCAGCCAATGGACCTTACACTGAAGTAAGGTATCAACTGCATTGTGATTCATTTACCCTTGCTAATATAAGACTGTGTTGTGTGTGCAGATGGAAATCATGCAACAATGGATTAGAGTGGGAGAAAACACTTAGGATGGACTGGTACTGAAACAGTTATGCAAGGAACAAGACTGATGGGGCGGCTATGGATGCACAACGGAAGCGCAATTTTGGCATTTTCAACAACACATCTTCTTCTCTCTCTCTCTTCTCTTTCAGCTGCCAAATAAGGCTGGATGTCAAATGTGTATAGTGTTCACTCTTGTTGTCATGAACACTAATTTTGCTATGTATTGTAATGATGATTCGTTCACATGTCACCCCACTCACCATTAGCATCATTGAAGTCAATAATCCCATACCTTCCCAATATTTTGTAAGGAACTCAAGGATGAGTTTTCATTTAGTCATGGGGGTATGATGAGCTGGGGTATGATGAGCCGCGATATCGCATACGCGATATCACATCGTGGCCCGCTGCAATGTCTATAAATAAGAGGCAGCTTTCCCTTGTTCACTCACATAGACTTAGACCCTTAGCCAAACTATAGCAGTTTTACCATTCCAGAGTTAGAATAATGTCCATGTGCTCGTAGTAGGAGTCTTAAAGTGAATAGATCTTTATTCGAGCAAATTATACCTTAGCACACATTTTTGTACAGTAATAAAGACGAGCTTTACAATAAACCTTGCAGTACATGGACTAAGCTATATAGTGATTAATTATTGTTGAACGTTTAAATGCTTTCCTAGTTAATTAATCTCTCTCTCAACCCTTGACTCTCCTAGTTAAGTACACTCAGTACGACTACTTCGAGCAGGTGTGTAGTGCTTGTTAACCCAATAACGATTAGCGTTTGGTAATCCCAGTAGTGTTACACTAGTTCAAGATGTGTGTAGCAAGTGGGAACATATACTGGTGTTAGGACAACTAGGACTTAGTTAGTGAATAGTTAGTGAAAGTAGTCATTTAGTTCTCTTCACCTTTCCTCATTAGTATAAGACATTAGAAAGATAAAAGATATAAAAATCATATAGCTCAAGCGTACTTAACCATACAACCGTGACAATACAAGCCAGCTTGTGAAGACAACGATTGATTTTCCTTAAGTGTTCCATTAGGGTGCGTAAGCACTCAATCCTTGGAGTTCGACCAGATCGCACGTGAGACGCTCATATTCGTATGGTTGAGTGTAGGGGTACCCCACCACTCATCACTAAGTAACATATTTATCAAGAGAAAACTAAGAACTAGTATAGATCAATCAAGTCCTAACCTAGAACCAAGACCTAAGCTACCAAATAATCAAAACAAAAGTAAAACGAAAAAATAAGGAAAGAAAACACTATATTTTTATAATGATTTGACTGGACCTAGTCCATTAGTAGTAGTGCAATAGCCTTCTCTTTTCCTAGTTCTATTATGCTTCATAATGAAGCCTTCAACACTAGTTTACTTCTTGTTAATCTCGCTCATATAATCATTATTAGTATGAGCCTTAACGCACATAGAAATCAAGAAATTTTACAAAGAATTAGATGATACAATCGATATTTCAAGAGATCATAGACATACACTTTGATCCCTATGAAACAAGAAGAGGAATGGAGAAATGGGATGATCAATGAGGAAATATGTTTAAAAGAATCTAGTATGGATCACAAGAATAGTGCTCATGTGCCAAGTGTAGTTCTACATTTCATGAATCCCGAGGCCACCTTTTATTGACAAGACCACATAACAACTATTTCTTTTTTATTACCTATTTCTAATTTTTTTCTTACATAACCCTTACTTAGTTGACCTATTCCTTGGATGGTTGACCTATTGGATTAATTACTCCACCTTTGCATCATGTGATCAATCTTTTTGAAAAAATCTTATCTTGGCTTAGTCAACCTATTTAGAGCGTGGTTGATCTAAAAAGTGTATCTTTTTCCCAACTACTGATCTTCTCTAATTCTTAGATCGATCAACCTAGAGAGTGTATCTAATGTTGATGGCACTTTGTTTCTAAAAAAACATGATCACTGTTTTGTGATTTTGTCCATAATCCTAGAGTATCTAATTCATCTACATAAGCTATGCACATAAGCTCTTGTCAATAATGTATTCTACATTAACTATCAAAATTGATATAGAGGTATGTTTTTGGCTCATCTAATTCACTCAACAATTTCTAAGTAACAACTTCCGCTTGTGTTGCTTCAATCATCGACAAAACCTACATAGTCTTCATCAGTGTACCCAACAAGATCAATGCATGTGTCCTTTGATTACCAAAGGCCATGTTATGTGGTATCCTTAAGACAAAAAAGTATACAATTTACAATAATTAATTGTGCCTCTTTTGGACATGATTCATATCTAATGCATATACAGATACTTAACATAATATTAGGTCTACTTAGTGTAAGATACACTAGACTACCTATCATACCTTTATAGAATTTTTTGTTTATCATTTTATGTTTGTCATCCCTTGTCAATTTTAGTTGTGAGCTATACATGAGTGTTCTTGGTAGTCTACTTAAAATCATCTTATAAGTTTATGCCTGGATTGCATTGCAGTTTTTTTGATAAATCCTATTGGTCCAAAATCAATGGGATCCCTATCATTGGTGCCATTTCCAAGAAATAAATAGTAGCAATGAAAAAAAGGTCCTACAATAAGCCTATCCAGCAGCAAGCAAGCAAGGCGACATTTTCATTTGTGGAGTTCATGGCCACGAAGGCTATGCTTCTATTGGAACTACTAGACATCATGTCACATGTAGGTAAACCTCAAAGCTCATATTAGCATTAATAAAAAAATGACAATTTTGGATCCCTGAATTGATCCTAGAAATAGCATAAATAGTTTTTCAAATTTATGATCCTCATCATTGCAAATTACCAGTGCCAATATTACTTCCAAATCCTAGATGCGACCATTGACCTTTATAAAGATTAAAGTGTAAGTTAAATTAGTTGAATTTTTCAAGGATGAGCTATCAATGAAAATATTTAAATTGCAAAGTTGCAAAATGTGAAGAGATTTTTTTGTATAAATTTGAGACATAAAATAGAGATAAAAATCATTAAACTTTACACTATCAATATGAGAACATTAGCTCTACTTCTAAATATTGGAAATATTTAAAAAATGATGAAAACTAGAATCTTTCAGTCTGGCTATAAAGCCTAAAAAAAAATTCAGCATTTAGCTCTAATACCAAAAGAAAGGATTGAAATCATTAAGATGGAAAAATTTGAGAAATAAGAGAATTAAAATAACCAATCATCAGACTCCTTGATAGAACATAGAGAAATGCATAGAAATGAGAAATTATTTTGCACCCTGAACCAAATTGAGATAAGTAATGAGGCATTGCATTTCCATTAGCATAGCTTCATATTTATACATGGAGTCTTGTAATCATATTCCCAAATTAGCTTTTAACTAATCCCTTAATTTTAGAGATTCTTCTTTATCACCTATCATATACATCCCATTATTTATGAGATTGCTCTCTATCATATGTTCCTTGAATAGATACAATACATCATCATCTTAATTTATAATGAACTAAAGATACATGTTTTCTTGATGTAAGGTGTATTCCAAAAGTACAGAAAATGAGAATGCATTCAAATTCATCAAAAATACATATAGAAAATGCACAGTTCTACTACCTTCTACTAAACTACAATACTAGTTCTAATACATCAAAAAATATATATTTCAATAGGATTAATGGCTTCCTTATATTTGTTGATATCCCTTCTTAGGATGTTATAATCATTGGCCAAGATCCATTTTCCTACTATTGAATTTCTAACACTTACTGCTATCAATNTAAATTAAATTAGTTATTAAATTACTTCATCTCTCTACTTTAAGTACCAAGGAACATAAGACATAAAACAATAAAAATCATATGCCTTGATTACACTTAACCATACCTTTGCACATCACGTGTAATTGAGAAGACAACAAATGACCATTAAGACCAAGAAAAAAAATCACCTACAAAACAATGGTATCTAAGACCAAGAAAGAGATTAAGTAAAATAGGTTGCATCAGCATAAGAGCCTCCATATGTTAGGCAAAATTTGTAAAAATTCCACCATAAGACATTACATAACATATGAAGCATTGTCCATATGGTTGTCATTATAGATCTTAAAACAAAAATTTCAAATGATTCATGCAAAGATGTGGGATATGTATATGGAATCTCACCATTATGTTAATAAATTTTTTTAAAGGTGCATTTGAAAATGTGCAAAATGTACAATAGATTAGGTAAACATACTAACTATACAAAAATTGGTAGGCATTTTTTGAACAATTAATGCATAGTATTTCTCGTGTGCATAACTTAAGAGATTTTGGTTCCTAAAAATCACACTTGATTGCATAGATGTACAATGGGGAAGAATATGAAACCTTTCTTAGTTAGTCTTTAATGCAAAGCTTCTATGCATGTATATCTCATGACCATCATCAACACATTTTCCAAGTAAAGCACCATACCAATATCTCCTATGCCATCAATTTTGTCCTTGTCACTACACTTAAAGATGAGCCAACATTTTACTGTTCAATCATGTAACTTACTAGTCATTACACTATTAAGTATTCATCATCATACGATACTTGTACAAATAAAATGATGTGGGTTATTACAGTGTTTTTTCTTATTGGCTTCTATGAAAATCTAAATTTTAAGTGTTTGCAATTTTTTTAATCATTTTCTGGTCTTTTCTTTCTTATTTTATCTTTTTCTTGAAAACCATCCTCTCCTATGAGTAAAGCTTCGATCACGCAATTTAGAGGACAGGCCGGTGGTGGGAGTGGCAGGATTTTCTTGTTAGAAAAGCCCATTGAGATTACAGATACATATCTTTTGAAATTTTTGTGGTGAGATCTATAAAGGCATTCATACAGACATTGCTTCCAATGCATATAATGTCTTATGATGGTGGAATTCTTACAAATTCTGTGTGCCATGCCATGCCGTGCCGAGGCTCTTGAGCTAACGTAGCATATTTTGCTTAATCTCTTTCTTGGTGTTAGAGCCCATTGTTTTGTAGGTGATTTGTTTGAAATCAAATGCGAAATACAGCCATTGCACACATCAGGGTTATGGCGCTTTTTTAGACTGGACCTTCCACAGTAAAAGTTATATGTCATATGCCTTTTACCAGGGATTAAAGTGAGTTTAATCAGTTGCGTATGAATTTGTATAACATGCTTTTGTCAATTCATGTTTGATTATTCTTCTCAAGTTTCAAATCACGTGTCTCGAAGACTTGATACGGGAAGGATCGGAAATATCAAATATACAGGCAACTGTGTCTTCGTGGACTGTACCGTCCAGAAAAGTGGTTTATCAATAAAGTGATTTTAAAAAATTTATTAGTAAAATTAATAAAATAATTTATTGTATTTTATTAATTTTAAGGATGAAATATTAGTTTAACAGTAAGATGTTTGATTTGAAAGTTCTAGCGGGCTGAAAGTTCTGAGAAACAATGACAAATTATATTAAAAATCTCATAGTCAAACCAGTAATGTGAAATTCAAAGAATGACAAAGCATGTACGGACCGCTGGCAAAAGCATGTGATATCATGTAATATAAAATCATGCGCAAGAGCAGAAACTTCCACTCAAATTTCCTTCTCCCCGCTAAAAGCCACGAGGCGTTCAGAGGCTCCACTATGTAAAGGGGAAGGTCTTAAAACGAGACGTGTAGCTCAGTTCTACCCTGCTTGAACTAAAATAAAAAACGAATTCAAATACGATACGCATTCTCCTTCAAGACTTTTCGCCCTGTTGGCAAAACCTCCGTAGCTAAGACCAAGACACATATTTAGAAAAATAAATATACTGCGTCA
>MNCI01010715.1:589572-606796 GCA_015680685.1 Gnetum montanum | reverse complement strand
TCACTTATGACATAGCTCACACACATCATTTCTTACCCTTAGCATATTTCCAACAATTTTCTTTCCCTTATTACTATCCCTCTGATTCAATGTTCCTATGAATCATCACATAGCCTTTTTCTCTACCATCTGAGGTCCTTATTGATAAATTCCACACCATATTAATTTTCATGCCTTCAGAACTAGTTGAATTACCCTAGAACCCTATAACAATCATCCAGATGTTCTTAGTTTACATTGTTTAATTTCAAAAGAAATATTAAAAATTCGGTACATTCTCTAAGTGCCCTAACTTCGATGAAAATATATAGACATCACCCCCTTGTGCTAATCAACATCATTTGCAACTGTTCACGCAGGGGAAGTTTTTCAAATTTCTCTCTACAACTTGCAATTATGTGTCCCTTGCTTTCATATCCATAACTCGCTCGCTAGTACTCCAATTTTCATTCCATTTAAACCTACTTGAACGTAGAGTATTCAGCTCAGTCGTGGGGGAGGGGCACACGTCGAATAGTGCATAAATTTTTTGAAATTTCTCATCATCCAAAGAACATTATTAAGGGTAATTAATTATAAAATAAAGAATAAAATGTGTCAAAAACAATTTCATCCCCTTAGCTATACCAGAAAATTAAATTGGGAAACCACCTAAGCAAAGAGGACTCAACATTATAATCTTTCGAGGACATGTTCTTCCAATAATTAACATCACATGAAAATAAAGTAAATCTATTAAGGCAAGTAGTAAGGTATAACCTAACTTTGGTAACAACCTTACTAACAATTGGTCTCATGTGATTGTAGATGGCCCCAAAACATGGAAAACAGGAAGGTCCTGCTCAAGGTGCGATCAAACGATCTCAGAGAGGTGGAAGACAAGATCCTATTAGACAACATGCAAAACAGGAGGAACAATCATTCAGCATTCATCAAGAAGATCCTCCTACTGTATCGTCCAGGTAGGTAGAAGTAGGAGATACCCTCTCTGAAAGCGATGCCTAGTACTTAGGGGAAATGTACCAATTTTGGCACAATAAAGAAGAAGGCACCATGGTTAACATTTGTGGTGTGACTATTGATTTCTCTATTCAAGCCATTTTGGAAGTATTAAACCTTCCGAATACAAGGCCAAAGGTTGCTTAGAACTAACTGGACACTTTTAGAACTGAGCAACTTAATAAATTGTTGATAGAGAATAAAAGGGTGGTGGAAGAAAAAGAGAAGGTTGACTGGCCTGCCTCTATGGCACAAGTGCAAACTTACATGCACACCAAGGCACTCAAGGCCTTACAAGAGGAGAAACTCCAGGCCATACTTCAACACCATCAAATCCCAAGACCTGGAGCACAACAAAAGGGAAAGATGCCAATGGAGGAGCCACTGCCACCAGGAACTACATGAGTTCCAAATTTTTGTAGTTGTAGTATATTTTGTGTGTTGTGTTTTCTTCCCCCATTACGGCATCCCATTTCTTTTTCCATCAATAATCCCATACCTATCCACTGTGTAATCACTGTAACTCGAGGATGAGTTTTTATTCAGTCGTGGGGGTATGATGGGACACGATATTGCATGGGCTGCGATATCGCATCCCCTGCGATATCGTGTACACGATATCGCGTCTTCCCCTACAATATCGCGTACGCGATATCGCAGTCCACCGTAATGTGTATAAATAAGAAGCGACTCTCCCTTGTTCATAATCATAGAATAGAAGTAGCGAAGCTTTGGCAGTTTGATCCCTCCAGAGTTAGATTATTTTTCGCATGTTTGCCTGCAATGTGGTGAATGTAATTGTACGGCATTCTTTATTCGAGTGTGACGTACTTGGACGTGCACATGATCAGCAATAAAGATCGAGATTACTTCATCATTGCAGCATTCACTTTGTTTATTTAATTGTTATTTACTGCTTTTTCCTCTCACCCTTATCTCCTAGTAACATGGAATGAGTACGACTTGATTACGAGCATTTAAGTGTAACTACTTGGTATCCCAGTGGCATACCTAGGATCTGCGCTTGGTAATCCCAGTGGTAGTCATGCACGAGGTCCAAGATGTGTACAGATGATCAAGGAATCGACTACTCATCGCACTTACGCTAGATTAGACTTTCTTACCCTTTCCCTCCTAGCTTAGCTTAGTTAATATTACTTTTCATTGCCTTTAGGAGTAGCATTAGAATTAGGAACATACCATACACCTCACTCTAGACTAAACCATACATGAAAAATATAAAATACTAGTCTAGGTGGGAAGACAATGAACTGTGACCTAAGGTTAATGATCTAGGTGCCACAACTAGTCCATCTGCGAAGTTCGACCAGATCGCGCATGAGAATGCTCATATTCGTATGGTTGAGTGTAGGGGTACCTCGCCACTCATCAATAGTAAAAATATAATCATATGGCTCAGTCAAACTTAACCATGCAACATAAGCTCACACAAGTGTGATTGGGAAGACGAGGATTAGCATCTTAACTCTTAGTTATCTAAGGCATCCAACTCATTTGAAGTTCACAAAATCCAATCAGATTGTGCATAAATGCTTGTGATTTGTATGACTAGGTGTAAGGTTACTTTAATACTCATAAAACATAAAAAACATCTACAGAAATGCAATAGTGTGGAAATACATTCCATATGCTTCATGGGACCAAGAAGACTAACACTTTCTTACTCAGGTTTTAAAAGATTAATCAAAGATTAATAACTTAAGAAAATATAGAACTTTAAAATATTTTTTGGATTAGACATCAAGATTTGAGGTTCACTTACAAATGATCAACATAACATGCTTATGTATAGAAGATCTTATATCTAGGACATGTTGCACCACTGAAGCGTTGCCTAACTTAGCAATTAAAAAAAAACTTGAATAATACCTAGCATGAAAAACTTGAATATTAGGGTTTTTTATCACATCATTTAACTATGAAGAGAAACTTCAATTGCAAGGTTTTCAACTCTCGCTTTACACATGTGACCTTGTAATTATTTTAATTCATGGGCGTTGTGAGAACCTGTGCTTTTTGTTGTTCATAAGTCCATAAATCTAGAAGTTCTATGAGGAGTCGAATCCTTGGGCAAATATTAGATCTAGAAGTGTCTCCTATACATACTCAAAAATGAAGATCAAGTCTAAAGTAAAAAATAAAACTAGAGAAAGTAATAAAAGCACAAAAATAATCTAAGTGTTGTAAAGGACCTATCAACTACTAGGCAAAAAGTTGAAGACCCAAAAAACCTCTTGGCCCTCCTTCTAGTGTGAAAAAATGTTCCTATAAAATTGGTCTTTGCAACCTTATAAGAACATATCCATAAATTAAAGGTTGAGTATCTAACTCACGGTCATAAATGGTCTTTAGATTAATATAACCCTTGATATATTAACAATCATGGAATGAAGGAGCACAAACCTCCAATCAAATATAGACTTAGCCTATTGCATGTGAACTAGGAATGGTAAGAAAAATAATGGAAAATGATAATTGTAAGTGATAGAACTGATAAAGCCTAAGTTATGTGAATAAAAATAAAGTATGGATATGAATTATGAGTAATGTAAAATAAAGTCTCAGTACATGAATTACACTTAGGATGAAATATAAATAAGAAAAGAGAGAATTGGTGTGGAAAAAATGGTTTTTGTAATTCTTTCCTAATGATTAACATGTTCTATTGGTGAAATATGGAGTTTTCTTCCTATGGAGGCCCAAAACTATAAGGGGTGATGAAAAATATGTAAGAGAGAAAACTAACAATAAACTCATAATCTATGAGAAAAGTAGAGGTTTGAGTGATAAAATTTAACTTTTGAAAGGTGAAAGTGCAAGTAAAAAAGCTGCAGATACTTTCCAAAATCAATTTGGGGCCAAAACAAGGTTGTCTTGTCTAAGTGTTCAATAACTGATGCTAAAGCTCAAAATTTTATAATTCTAGAACCAATGATACTAATGCTAAAAAATTCTAACTTTGAATAAGTAATGCGGAAAAGGCTAATGTGACATTAACACTAGAGTTAGTGTTAACATGGAAGTTATTGCGAACTTGGGTATTAGATCAAGCTCATGGACTACTAAGAGGAGCTATGATGGTTGATGGGACGCGATATTGCATGGGCCGCGATATCTCGTACACGATATCACGGTGCGCCGCCAAGTCTATAAATAAGAGGCGGCTCTCCCTTTGTTTCTCATCTAGATCTAGACCCTTAGCGAAACTCTGGCAGTTTTACCTCTCCAGAGATAGAATATTTTCCATGTGCCCGTAGTAGGAGCTCCAAAGTGAACGGATCTTTATTAGAGCAAATATTGTACCTGAACACATGTTTGTGTATGGCAATAAAGACAAACTTCTTGGATAAACCTTGTAGTGCATGGAATAGGCTAAATAAGACTTTTATTTATTGTTTACCATTTAATCACTTTATTAGTTATTAAATCTTTCTCAACCCTTCTCTCCTAGTTAAGTGCCTTAGTACGACCGCTTCGAGCACATGCGTTACGCTTGGTGATCCCAGGAACGACTAGCGTTTGGTAACCAAGGTTGCATCGGTTCAGGGTGTGAACAGTAAGTGGAAATGGATGCTGACGCTAGGTTAATTAAGACTTAGTTAGTTAGTCAATTAGTCTCTTTACCTTTCATCTTATCAACATAGGAGATAAAAATCAAAAAGACATAAAAATCATATACCTCGGACTTACTTAACCATACACCGTGACAAATACAAGTAAGTCTGGGAAGACAATGAATAATTAACCTTAAGTGTTTCATGAGGCATGTAGGCACTTAGTTTATGGAGTTTGATCGGATCGCGTGTGTTACGCTCGTATTTGTATGGTTGAATGTAGGGGTATCTCGCCACTCATCATTGGCGCTATTGCCGAGGACTAAGTGTTTGTGCGCTAAGTAAAACATAGGAAATCACTCACATCATTTGGAGCTTAAACGAACCTTAGGGTTAATTAACGAAAAATTTTATATCAGTTAAATAGCACACTGAATAAGACACAATGTCTTCTTCTTCTTCTCACAAGAGCATTACATCACCTAGGGATAACATAAGAAACAGTCAGCAATCTAAAACACATAACCAAAATCAACCAGTTCCTCAACAATATAGGGTGGTATATACTCATCCTGATGAGTATATACCCAATTTTACTTTTATCCTCCATCAGGATGAACAGATGCGTTGGAGAGACTTGCAAGGTAACATAGTGTTACCTCCAGATCATGCAATCCCCAACATGCTCCTCCATGCTCTGGCACAGATAGGCATGACACAGCTATACGCTGAGTACGTTATAGGTGATTTTGACACAAGGGATTACGATTCCACATCCACACAACGTTTAAGGGACTTAAAGTAGGAGAGCCAACATACACTGTTGAAGGGCAAAGAGGTCCTGCACATCCTAGGTGAAATTGGAGATGGTGAACCACTTATAACGGGTTCTCTATCGAAAGATGTTCCCCCTCCTAAAGAAAGTGAGGAGGTGGGGTATCAGAACCTACGCTTCATGATACAAAACCCTGGTTCTGATCCCCGTGAACACTAGTTGTTCACTGAGAACAACAACACATGACAAGGATGGGCACTCAGATCGTCATCATGATCGGGGCCGAAGCCACCGAAGAGAAGGTAAGAAACATCATCATGGCAATGGTTCTCCTTCTTCCTCGCCTTCATCACATCACTCACCCTCTCCTTACACATCAGGGTGCAGTCATAGAAAGCATAACGGAGAGGATAAAGGTAAGAGAAATGAGAGACCTCGACGAGAGAGTCGAGAGAGAGGACAAGGGCAATCAAGAGAATCAAGGCATGAATGAAGGGAAAGTAGGGAACAATGTAGACATCATAGACATCATGAAAGAGATGATCATGATGAACACCTACTTGCCACCCGAAGCATGCTAGATATTACGGAGGCTGTAAAAATACCAACAAGGCATCAAAAAGATAGCTGAATCAAGTGCTTAAACATGAACAATATCCCACGCTTTGAAGANAGAGTTGGTACCGGTCCTTAGAACCAGAAACCATTAGGAGGTGGAGTACGGTGTTAGAACTCTTCAACAATAAATATCAAACGTACTCCAGAGTGTATGTTAGGAGTTGGCTAACCAGTCCATCACCATTCCCTTAGGATTGGTGGAGGACATAGTTACCACTGTGTGTGGTTGATCATACCCAGTTGATTTCCTGGTGATAGAAGTTAACAACAATGAAGGGGACTTCCCAATTATCATGGGAAGGGCATGGCTAAGCACAATAGACACATGCCTAGGGATTCACAATCTTTCCTTGGAGATATCTAAGGTAAACATTTATGGAAAGATCGAGAAGAAGAAAGTTCCATGCATCACATACAGTGACTCAGAGAGTGATGGCATGCAGGAATCATGGGTGATGCAAAATTTAACATCTCCTACATGCAACCGGTGTGCCCTAGAAACTATGAGACAAAGGTGCCTATATGTAGCAACCACACAAGTAGACACCTCATGGCTGATAGCTATTCGAAAGAGCAACCCACCAACATGCATGAAACAAGCTGAGGGAACAACTCATGCCCATAACGAAGGCATAGATACATTGGAGTATGAGCATTGCCAACTTCCATCCCTTAACTTGAAAACATCAATCGGGAGAAATTGGACACTTTTAAGAAACTCAAATAGGCGCTCATTATTTCGAATCTCTCCCTTTCCATTAAGTCATGGGAAAGATAGCCACCTATGATAATCATTTGGGGCCCCCAGTTCTTTTTAAGTTTTTGTTTTACAAGTTTTTGTTTTACACATTTTTGTTTTACACGTTTTTGTTTCACACGTTTTTGTTTTACACATTTTTGTTTTATACGATTTTTTTTACACGTTTTTATTTTACACATTTTTGTTTTACATGTTTTTGTTTCACACATTTTTGTTTTACACGTTTTTGTTTTACAAATTTCTTTAACTTTTCTTGTTTTTGTTTTACAACATCGCTCATACCTTTTTCATTTTGTGTGTGTGTGTGTGTGATCCATCTTGTAAGTTTGTCATCCAATAAGTGTTCTTTATGATGGTATGAACTATTTTTATATTAATTGCTAATGTTTGGTTTTTACCTTTAAGTTATGATATTGATACTAAGGTATGTTTCTTTTGATATAGCAGGCAATGAGTTCACTTCATCCATACATCCACAAGTTTCTATGGTATCTCTCGACTTGGAAATGTACAGTCCTTTCTAAATAAGAACTATTAACAAATCGGTGACTAGGCATTTCTTAAACTAAGGAAGGACTCAAGGATTGAAAAGGGTGTGACTTCAAGGGAACTTGATGCATTTGTGTTGGCCATTCTCTTGGGTGCTTCGATGTTTTCTTCTTGAGTTTTCTTACCGTTTTGACGTTACCCAATTATCGGGAAGCTGAGTTAATAAAAATAACAAAGTCTTTGCATGGTGTGGTTCTCATGCATACACACATAAAACGATAAAAAAACTGTGAGAATTCAAAGCACACCCCTTAGATGAAATAATCATTCGGGCTACAAGCACTGGTTATGGAACTCAAAATAAAAATGTTCTCTCTAACTAAGGCCCTTCTCGCTTCCCATTCTCTCCTCCTTGTTCTGTCGGAATGGTGGTAGCTCTTTGGCGAAGACATTCTTGTTACTTCAAGAGGATGGGTTGGCCAAATGCATTAATGTGAAGTCACTGGAAGTGGTTTGTTTGAGGCTGAACTTGGAATGGGATCTACTACGTCACATTAATCATGAACTACACAAGGGGTTGTACACCACCTTGTTCTTGGGACTCCATTCCATTCTCTTCTCTCCACCCTTATCTCCATTGTTCACCTCATTGCCGGTTGTATCATTAGTGTATATATTTTGGTTGATGCATTGTTTTCTTTTTGGTAAATTCTTGCAATTAAGACTTTAACTCTTGTTCCAAACGACATTCCCAGAGCCTACGGACTCTTTCAATGTGGGTTTGTCAGGGCATTAAGGGCATGAGCCTACTTTGGGGAGGACCCACTGACATCCCTATTTGGTGAACCAATTAAATGATTTCCCCTAACATTTTTGCAATCCATTTTATTTTGTTTTGTTCATTTCCATCTTGACATCCATTTCATCGACTTTATAGTTGTCTCTTTTTATCCATCTTTCTTGTTCTTTATTCTTTATCCATTTTATCTCTACTGGAGGTTTGCTCTTAGTCATGGGGGTCCAGACCCAAATTTTTTCGATTATCTCCTAACCCCTACACCTTCAGTAGTCACCATTAATATATCTCCAGATCCATATCAGCCATACCACAAAGGACCATAAATTTTCAAGCGAGTCGGAGTCACCATTAATATATCTCCAAATCCGTATCAGCCCTAGTGAAGCAGAGACACCTCAAACAGCCACCAAACTGCTCAAATTGACATCCTACAGCAGTCAGTTCAAAGGACCATAAAGTTTCAAGCGATCCGGAGTCAAACCTTGATTACAAATTCATTGTAAATTTTCATTATAAGCTTTACCATTTGTGAGCTTGTCAAGTTCTTACACTGCTTCCATGAGCGTGAGCTAGCTTGCGTTGTAAGATACAGTGTATCCGGTCTAAAATGTAATCTGCCCATGTACACCTGTCACGTGATCTGTTTTTCTTTCATCTCACAGTCATTGACCTCATTTGCAAATCCTACTTCCGAGCCTAGAAAAATGTATAAATACCCTGTTCATTGACATAAACAGGGTTGGCAAAATTTGAAGCAAGAAAACAAGCAATCCTGAGCCCAAACGCACATGATTCCCAACACCTGTAAACACCTCGCATTGGAGCTTAACGTTCGACTTGCAATGCAACTACGTTTTGACCGGTGCACATCTTGTCGATTAATAAAACATTGTTCATTATTTGCCATCCATTTTCCTATTCTAATTTACTTTCTACATTGTTCCATTCCATTGCATCCTGCATACATTCTACTTATGTTTACGTTCCATTACATTTTGTTACGTTTCATTACGTGTCTTTACGTTACATTACGTTCTGTTACGTTACTTTGTGTTACATCATTTTTCTCCATTTCACGTTTCGTGAGGATAACCCTAGCATAGGCAATAGCATACGCTCAGGGAAGTCCTTGGTTGATCTGCGTGTAAACCATCCAAGGCACTCTACCTTCATTTTTCCAGCTTACCGTCACGCGAAGGCAGGGTCATCTATATCTCTCTGGAGATCTTCAGCGTACGTTTTTCCTCCAGCCTTACACCGACGATTTCAGACAGTATAGAAATTGGCACTAGAAGGAGGGCCCTTACCGTTTGACAAAACCTTAGTCACCCCACGGTTTGAAACGTTGCACTGATTAAGCGTTGAAACCAAAACCCTCATTAACGCTGGTCCTATTCATGCTAGGCTTACTCAGGTTGTAGATTTACACACGCTGAACTTGCTCACGCTGAACCCAATTACGCACGCTGAGCTTGCTCACGCTGAACCCAGTTACACATGCTGAGCTTGCTCACTCTGAACCCAGTTACGCACGCTAAGCTTGCTTATGCTGAATCCATTTACGCATGCTGAGCTTGCTCACGCTAAACCCAATTACGCACGCTGAGCTTGCTCACGCTGAACCCAGTTACGCACGCTGAGCTTACTCACGCTGAACCCAGTTATGCATGCTGAGCTTGCTCATGTTGAACCCAGTTACACATGTTGAGCTTACTTACGCTGAACCCAGTTACGCATGCTGAGCTTACTTACGCTGAACCCAGTTACACACGCTAAGCTTGCTCACGTTGAACCCAGTTACGCATGCTGATCTTGCTTACGCTGAACCTAGTTACGCATGTTGAGCTTGCTTATGCTGAACCTGGTTATGCACACTGAGCTTTCTTACGCTGAAACCAGTTACGCAGCTAGTCAAACCAGTTACACACATGGAAGCATCCCAGATCAAAGCAACATTGCCCATTTCTGACCTCAATGCTGAACTCTCAAATCCTGTGACTGCAACCAAATCCATAGTCACCATCAGAGGGATGAACCTTCAAGGGCCAACCCATCGATCACTTAGGTCACAAGGCAAAGACCCCGCCTATACAATTCTCACCCCAAAACAATACAACTTCATCTGTGTAAAGATCCAAGCCAACCTACCCACTGATTGCACAGAAATGGAAGAAAAACAACATTTTTAGTTCATCTATAAGGGGGGCCATAACTTTATCCCCTCAGCATACAATGTGATTCCCCTATCTGAATCTCATCATGAACTTATATCTCAGCTCCTCATGGCAAGGAATCAAACCTCACTCCAATTCGCCGTAGAACCTTAAAACGAAGATGAAGAAGATAATTTCGCAGCCCAGTCCGAACATAGGGATTCGTACCACACTCTCAACCCTCATACTTATGTAAACCTGTTATTCCACCCTTTCAAGGGAGAAACTATGTCCCTTCATGTAGTTACAAACACTCAGGCACCTATCTCTCGATAGGAAGCACTTAGCCTTATGCCTACTTTCCCTANCTACACACTTCATCCCACAAGTGCAGGTTCATACCACACCCTTAGCTCTTCGACTACAACACCAGGTACAAAGTCTCCTTTCGCAACCCACACTTGGGCAATGGACCACCCCTATCACTCAACAACAACAACAACAACCTACACCTTATGATATGCTGCCCTTAGTAGCACCCACTATAAATATTCCACAAGTGCAACCTCCGATCACTCAACAATCATCATTCCTACCAACCGTACAACATTCTAACTTGTACGGCACTCAAACTAGCCAACCTACTACTCCACCAAGTGCCCAAGAATGGGCTGAAGCCAAAAAGATGATGCAAGAGCTCACTGATGAGGTAAAACACCTCAAAAATGCTAACAATAAAGAGCTTAAAGTGTTAGATTTTTACCAAGACGATCCTATTAGCTCTTCGGTACCACCATTAACCTTGCCCAAAGGAGTTTCGTTACCTCAACTAACCAAATACAATGGGGAAGGAGACCCCAACGCCCATCTAGTTACATTTAGACTAGAATGCTTATTGCTTCAGGCATGGCCCTATGCAATCTTGCATGTGTTCGCCATGTCCCTCACTGGCAGAGCATTAGACTAGTACCGAGCCTTACCTCGTAACTCCATATACTCTTTGGAGGATCTCTTACACTAGTTCATTACTAGGTTTAAATACAACCTAAAACCTAAAGCAACCTTGGATAGTATGATACAGGTAAAACAAGAACCGCTTGAACTTGTACAAAAATTTATCCAAAGATGGAGTGCCGCACTCAACGAACTTCATGAGCCAATCCCAGAAGCATACCTTCTTATGATCCTTAAGGGAGCCATGAATGATTTTTTCAAATCAAAACTGTACTATCTAAATGTGCGCACTCTAAACCAAGCTTTTGTATAAATTAAAAACATAGAAGAGGCAGCCCAAAATAGCCATGAACCTGCTTACTTAGCCTTTAGAAAGCAAGACACTAAAAAAGATAAAGAAAAAGCTAAAACAATAGTAGCAGCAGTAGCGGAGACTCAACCTACCAACGCAAGACAGCAAGGAAAACCACCTACTACTCCTATTAACTACGAGAGAACTGCTCCTACACATACAACTGAATCATCTACCACGCAAGCTACTAACATGGGTCATGCACGTACGTTTGAGAGGAAAGACCCTGCTCAATACACACTGCTCCCCATGAAGCCTTCCCAGTTGTTAGATCAACTTTTGAAGGTTGGGGGCCATTAAACACAAGCAGTTGTCCTCAGCAATAGCCCAGAGACACGACCGATTCTATGAATTAGTCAAAAACCCAAGCTTAGCAACACCAAATGAGCCTCCTATTCCAAAAGGCTTTAGACTAGATCGATTCTGCAAGTACCATCAACAGAATGGGCATGGTACTGATTATTGTTTCACCCTCAAACAAGACATACAACGTATGATTGATAGGGGTGAAGTAACATTTGATGATACCAACCCTGTTAAACCACAGAATCAATCTATGGGCGTAAACAAAGATCCCCTCAATATTAAGGAAGCTCCTTACGTTATCAACATGATCCATATAGGAGATGAGCAAGGAATGCCCAGCAAACCTTTTGTGATTGATGTTCCTCCTATAGCATCAACATCATCCCCACAATCTTCGTATCCCACATACAATCCACCCACACCTACAAAACCATTCGTCATTCGTGTACCCCCTGCCAATGCAACCGCAAATGTGCAACTGCCTACCTAGCCCACTCCCTTTGTGGTCCGGGTGCCACCTGCGGTTGCAGCCACGGAGGTACCACCACAAAACTGACCAACTCCCTTTGTAATCAGGCTACCTAAACACCCTGATCTTCAACCCCCTACTCCTCAACTGCAAACCAAACCAACCCCGTTCGTCGTCAGGCTGCCTAAACACCCTGACACACAACCACCTCCAACTATTCAACCGCAACCCTGACCCGCTCCATTCGTAATATAAGTCCCAAAACAAGCCGATGTTCAAGCTCCAACAGTTTCCCCATGACCTTCGTGAGAATTCCTCGCTGATAGACATACTAGGGAACAGTTAGAAAAAGAATGTCGAAGTTTTGAATTGGGGCCACTGAAACCCACTCCCTTAAACATTGTACCTATGGCTCTGACAACTGGTGAGCCGAGCACGAGTCATGAAAAAAAAATTAGGAATGCCAGATGCATCAAACCCAACCGTCACATTAGACCACATGAAAACCATTCCACAAGAGATACAGTTGTTGGGTCCAATGGACTAAGTCTCAACCAACAAGAGTCTACCAAATAGTAAAGACTTGGCCAATGCCCTAACTCAGGTTACACAAGCACTTAAACAAAAAAATACATCATTAAGCTTGTATGACCTCATGTTGACTTCTCAAGTTCATCGTGAAGCCTTAGTACGCATGTTAACATCGATCCCAATCAGTGAAGACTTACCTGCAAATGAACCTTCCATTCATGGGGTAATGTCTCCACATCAAGGATCAAGAGCTGCATCACTAGGCTTCAACACAGATAATATAAAAATAGATGAAAAAATAGGAGGAGTCACCACTGCACCCATGTTCATAAGTATACAAGTAAATCAATTTAAAATACATCGGGTGCATGTAGATGATGGAGCAGCCACGAACGTAGTACCATACCCCATCATTGAACAGTTAGGGCTAACTGAACAAATCAAACCAACTTCCACGACATTCCTGAAATCGTTCAGTGGATCACGCGTGGTTGTCAAAGGAACACTAACTTTGGATTTCATAGTAGGGGACCAGTTCCCCACGTCAGCTGAATTTGTAGTCGTAGATGAGATGCCTGGATTTAACTTGATATTAGGACAACCATGGTTAGCCCAATTAAAAGTGGTATCCTCACCCATCCACCAAGAGATTCACTAAACCTATGAAGGTGGTGAAATCATTATACACGATGATGCGGCTACACCTAAGACCTCTGCACATGTAGGCAAAAACCAAGGCTCAGAGGTCAAAATCGATGAGACTAAATAAGATGACATTACTCTCGAGCTTAAACAGGACGTCACACCCATTGAAAACCAAAGCAATAACCAATCTCCAAACTATTATCCCTCGGAAGGTATAGAAACATTTCAAAATGTGGAAACATTAGAGCATGTAGACATAGGGGTCATTCCTCCAGACGTCTCATCGTCCGAATTACCATTTAACATAATTAGCGAAGGAGACGCAGAATATACGATTACACCGATATGCCCAACACACCATGTCAATCTACAAAAATTAAAGAAGCTACTCAACTGTTAAAATGACTACTCATCCGAAATGATGTTAAACTACTACGTGTTCGGAATGATGTTAAACTACCAAGCGTCCGTAATGATGTTAAACTAGCCATGGTCTGAAATGGCCGATTCCTTCGTAAAAAAATAAATTTTTGCCAAAAACAACTACAGTCTCCTCTTTTTCTTCGACAAAGATACAATAGTCCATCATGACTTTAAACTGACATGCCTAGCCTGAAACGGCTTTAAACTAGAGTACATCATACCATCGATTTACCAAAATTTCGTTATGTCATTATCGTTCACATTTTGTAGGTTACAATGTTCATTTCATATTTTGTTAGACACAGTTCTGATTTACATTTACGTTCGCAAAGAAACTCGAAAAAGCAAAACAAAATATATAAATATATGTAATACGGAGTGTTAGCACAGCAATAGAATAACTGCATATTAGTCCATGATCATGTTACATTTGTCTTCACATATTCCAAAACCAACAAAAAAATAACAAACTAGCAAAGAAATGACAAGGTTGACAAGACCAACAAGCTAAATCATGCACTAGTGTTAGGAGGGGGCTGATCCCCAAAATCCTCTACATCATCAGCTCCCATCCTAGTAGGGCCAACATCATCACCACCATGCCCCTTTCACGAAGAGAAAACAAAACAACAAAATGAGCAAACGCACAAAAAAAACAAACAGGTAAAAGAGAGCAAAAACACTAAAGAGAAATCATGACTGAAAGCAATAAAATAATGTGAGCAATAAAATACTCATAGGTGGGGAAGGCCTGAGATTAGCCTCCAGGTGCCATAGAATCTCTTCTTTAGACATGCATGTCCAGTCCTTCTCGAGTCTGAGGTCAATGTTAACCAAGGTTTTACCCTTGTCCATGAAAGACCAAGAGGGGCGTTCAAGAGAAAACATACTTGTTGAAGCCTCCCTAGAGGCAGTGGTAATGGATCTCTCAAGAGACCCCTCCACTTCTGTGTATTCAACAAACTTCTCATAGGAAGAGCATAAACCTAACCCCTCCACGAACATCTCCAACCGGCAATGTTCCACTAATTCCTCCTTCAACCATTTTTTATATTGATGCTTATGATCTTTCTGATCTTGGCCCCATTTACGTACTTTAGATGCGAAGGACTTCTAGTCATGGCACTTTCTATTTAATAAATCCATCTGGGCCCTCTGTTCGGCCAAATCTCAAATTGCCTACACCTTGCTATTCAAGCTTGCCCAATAACGTACATAGGTGATCTCAAATGTACACCATGTACTATCACCTGCCAACCTAGCAGAGGCAAAATCATAACGAGCTTGCAAGTCATTCCTCTCCTCTGTCACCTTCCCCATATTTTCCTTCAATGATTGAATTTTATTTCNTGATACTAAGGTATGTTCTTTTGATATGGCAAGCAATGAGTCCACTTCATCTATTCATCCACAAGTTCTATGGTCTCCCTTGGCTTGGAAATGTATAGTCCCTTTCTAAATAAGAACTATAACGAATCAGTGATTGGGTACTTCTCAAACTAAGGAAGGACTCAAGGATTGAAAAGGGTATGACTTCAAGGGAACTTGATGCTTGTGTGTTGGNTTCATACCATCATGAAGAACACTTATTGGGTAACAAACTTACAAGATGGATAACACACACACAAATACATACAAAAAATTGAAAAAGTATAATGATGTTGTAAAACAAAAACAAGAAAAGTTAAAGAAATTTGCAAAACAAAAATGTGTAAAACAAAAACATGTAAGACAAAAACTTAAAAGAACTGAGGGCCTTCAATGATTAGCATAGGTGGCCATCTCCCCCATGACTGAATTGCAAGGGAGAGATCCAAAATAATGAATGTCTATTTAAATTTCTTAAAAGTGTCCAACTTCTCCCCATTGATGTTCTTAGATTAAAGGGTGAAAGTCGGCGATGCTCATACTCCAATGTATCTATGCCTTCGTTGTTGGCATGAGTTGTTCCCTCAGCTCGTTCCATGCATATTGGGTTGCTCTTTCGCTTAGCTGTCACGAGGTGTCCACTACTTGTGTGGTTGCTACATACAGGCACCTTTGTATTTGTGTTTCTAGGGCACATCGATTACATGGAAGAGATGCTGAGCATTCTTCCATGTCATCACCCTCTGAGTCACTGTATGTGATGCACAAAACTTTCTTCTTCTCGATCTTTCCATAAATATTCACCTTAGATATCTCCAAGGAAAGATCATGGATCCCTAGGCATGCATCTACTGTACTTAGCCAAGCCCTTCCCATTATAATTGGGAAGTCCCCTTCATTGTTGTTAACTTCTATCACTAGGAAATTGGTTGGGTAGGACCAACCACACATAGTGGTAACTATGTCCTTCACCAATCCCAAGGGAATGGTGATAGACTAGTCAGCCAACTCAAGTTGAATATTGCTCTTCTTGAGTTGGGGCAGGTTCTAAGCTTGATACATTTCTTTTGAGATTAAGTTGACTCCAGAACCTGAGTCAAGAAGAGCCTTATGAGGTTCGTTCCCAATGACTTGTAGATAGATTAAGGGACTTCTAGGGTTAGATAGTTTCCTAGGAAGGTGGCCTACCTTGATCCAGTTGGTTACGGTATGTGTTAACATAACCGTATGCGTGAAGCCCTGTTTTTGGATGGAAGGGAGCTTCGAAGCTTTGTATGTTGGAGGAGCGTGCATAGAATCAACCGCTTGTTGTTGTGAGAGATTGTCTGGGCTTTTGGTTCTGAAGAAAGGCCTTCTCTTTTTATGGTTGTCAGAACCATTAGCAAGTTGAATATTTACAGCTCTCGTAGCATTACGTTGTTGCGGTTGAGTGGGGAGTTCCCCTTGCATTGTTGGAGTGGGTGGTATGGGAACTAATGGTGTGAGAGAGGCAGATGGATTTGGAGGATGGTATGGGTGTGAAGTATCTCCCAAAGGAGAAGGAGTCCTTCTAAAGTACTCCTGAACTTGGTAGTAACGTTGGGGAGTTTTGTGACCCATGGAGTCACTTGGAGAAACCGGCTGCTGCACATAATAACCANAACATCAGCAGTGGCAATACCCACAGTCATGGGGGATGTCACCGCCTAAACATCAATACCCGATCCTTATGGTTATTATGTGCAGCAGCCGGTTTCTCCAAGTGACTCCATGGGTCACAAAACTCCCCAACGTTACTACCAAGTTCAGGAGTACTTTAGAAGGACTCCTTCTCCTTTGGGAGATACTTCACACCCATACCATCCTCCAAATCCATCTGCCTCTCTCACACCATTAGTTCCCATACCACCCACTCCAACAATGCAAGGGGAACTCCCCACTCAACCGCAACAACGTAATGCTACGAGAGCTGTAAATATTCAACTTGCTAATGGTTCTGACAACCATAAAAAGAGAAGGCCTTTCTTCA
>MNCI01010715.1:542330-587290 GCA_015680685.1 Gnetum montanum | reverse complement strand
GGCACATGGAAAATATTCTATCTCTGGAGTGATCAATCTGCCAGAGTTTCGCTACGGTCTAAGCCTAGGATGGGAAACAAGGGAAAGCCGCCTCTTATTTATAGACTTGGCGACGCACTGTGATATTGCATACGCGATATTGCGGGGGATGACGTGATATCGCGTCCCATCAATTAGCATATAAATTTACTAATATGCAANTGAAGAGACTAATTGCTAACTCTAACTAACTAACTAAGTATGAATTAACCTAGCATCAGAATTTGCTCCCACTTATCGTACACATCCTGAACTGATGCAACCTTGGTTACCAAACGCTNATTAGCATATAAATTTACTAATATGCAATTTATTTTAATTGTTCATTTACTTTTCATGAAATTAGTTAAATATTTTATTCCATCATATTTAATCAAATAGCATAAGCACAATCAATTTCAAGCGTAACATAATAATGCTTAGTAATGCTAGTAGAGAATCACTTGGTATGCCCAACGGTGAAACACTTGCTAATCTAGTAGTGTTAGCACATATTTAGGATGTGTGCGATAAATCAAAAATAAATACTCCATGCTTAAGTTAGTTTAGATTTACTTTTTGCACTTAGATTAGTTAGATTAATATTTTAATATTTTAAAAATTATTATAGTAAAAATATAATCATATGGCTCAGTCACACTTAACCATACAACATAAGCTCACACAAGTGTGATTGGGAAGACAAGGATTAGCATCTTAACTCTTAGTTATCTAAGGCATCCAACTTGTTTGAAGTTCACAAAATCCAATCAGATCGTGCATAAACGCTTGTGATTTGTATGACTAGGTGTAAGGTTACTTTACTGCTCATAAAACATAAAAAACATCTACAGAAACCAAATAGTGTGGAAATACATTCCATATGCTTAATGGGACCAAGAAGACTAACACTTTCTTACTTAGCTTTTTAAAAGATTAATGAAAGATTAAATAACTTAACAAAACATAGAACTTTAAAATATTTTTTAGATTGGACATCAAGATTTGAGGTTCACTTACAAATGATCAACATAACATGCTTATGTATAGAAGATCTTATATCTAGGACATGTTGCACCACTGAAGCGTTGCCTAACTTAGCAATTAAAAAAAAACATGAATAATACCTGGCATGAAAAACTTGAATATCAGGTTTTTTTTATCACATCATTTAACTATGAGGAGAAACTTCAATTGCAAGGTTTTCAACTCTCTCTTTGCACATGTGACCTTCTAATTATGTTAATTCATGGGTGTTGTGAGAACCTATGCTTTTTGTTCTTCATAAGTCCATAAATCTAAAAGTCTTATGAGGAGTCGAATCCTTGGGCAAATATTAGATTTAGAGGTGTCTCCTATACATACTGAAAAATGAAGATAAAGTATCATGTAAAAAATAAAACCAGATAAAGTAATGAAAGTACAAAAATAATCTAAGTGTTGTAAAGGACCTATCAGCTACTAGGCAAAAAGTTGAAGACCCAAAAAACCTCTTGGCCCTCCTTCTAGTGTGAAAAAATGTTCCTATAAAATTTTTCTTTGCAACCTTATAAGAACATATCCATAAATTAAAGGTTGAGTATCTAACTTGCGATTGTAAATGGTCTTTAGATTAATATAACCCTGGATATATTAACAATCATGGAATGAAGGAGCACAAACCTCTAATCAAATATAGACTTAGCCTATTGCATGTGAACTACGAATGGTAAAGAAAATAATGGAAAATGATAATTGTAAGTGATAGAACTGATAAAGCCTGAGTTATGTGAATAAAAATAAAGTATGGATATGAATTATGAGTAACGTAAAATAAAGTCTCTATACATGAATTACACTTAGGATGAAATATAAATAAGAAAAGAGAGAACTGGTGTGGGGAAAATGGTTTTGGTAATTCTTTCCTAATGAGTAACATGTTCTATTGGTGAAATATAAAGTTTTCTTCCTATGGAGGGCCAAAACTATAAGGGGTGATGAAAAATATGCAAGAGAGAAAATTGACAATAAATTCATAATCTATGATAAAAGTAGAGGTTTGAGTGATAAAATTTAACTTTTGGAAGGTGAAAGCGCAAGTAAGAAAGCTGCAGATACTTTCCAAAATCAATTTGGGGCCAAAACAAGGCTATCTTGTCTAATTGTTCAATAAGTGGTGCTAAAGCTCAAAATTTTATAATTCTAGAACCAATGATACTAATGCTGAAAAATTCTAACTTTGAACAAGCAATGCAGGAAAGGCCAATGTGACATTAACACTAGAGTTAGTGTTAACATGCAAGTTATTGTGAACTTGGGTATTAGATCAAGCTCATGGACTACTAGGAGGAGCTATGATGGTCGTGGGGCATGTGGGATATGTTAAAAAGACATATGCTTATGCTCTTGGACTCTTGAAATTTGAAAGAGCACTCTAGATTTTACCTTGAAGTCAAGTGGAGTTAGCTTAGAGTTTATTTTGAAAAATTTGACTTGAAAAGGTTGGGCAATACTAGTGATGTGAGTACTAATGTTAACAATGTTAGCATTAGTAGGGAGTTAGAAAAACTTCTTGGCATTTGCCATGTTGCCATATCAAGACCAAGAGACTGTTTTTGACGTTCAAATTGATGATGAATTATGCCATAGTAATCCTTATAGGATGGCAAGAAGCTTCTGGACTTAAGAGATGATGTCAAATGTTGAACCTAGAGGTGTTGCTCAGTGCTGGTGGTGCTAGGGTGACACTAACACTAGCATCACCTAGTAATACTTAGTTTAAAATCCATTTGTAACCTTCCAAATTGCCTCTAAAACTATTGAATTTTCCATTTAAAACCTTGGGAATGATGTTGACTGATCATCACAGTGCCCATGAGGCCACAACTAGAGTCAAAATGCTAGTTTTCCTAGGTGGAGAAGTGTTGTGCTTGAGACAAGACTAGTGACGCAAGTGCTCATGCTGATGTCAACATCACCACAAGAGTTAGAAAAAGGTTTGCTTTATAGGGCTAAAGTGAAAATTGTCAAAATGCTAAAAATTCCTACTTACCATGATGAAACTACCGTAGATGAGTTGTTCAAGACCTTGTGGAGTCAAAATTAAAGGCCTAGAGGTGGGCTTGGTAAAGGTGATGCATGGGTGATGGTCTAGCGGTGCCGTTGACACTATGCCAACATCACTTATCAGACTTAAAAAATTTTCATTTCTCAAATTTTCTAGGCTAACACATCATTATTTAATGGTTATGAGACTCATCTCTTATAAGAGATATTGAACAATGAGGTGTTAGCCTAATGGTAAAGATTTTTGATTCGAAAACTTCAGTCATGGGTTCGATAGTGGTAAGTAATGTTGAATTATAAAGTTTTGAAAGTGTACCTATATTACAAAGGATGTTAGCCTAGCTCTATTGATTGGCTCACAAGATTGATGTCCTAGTCCAAAGTTCAAAGCTTATCACCTGTGCTCATAACTTGGAGGTGTCAAGCTCTTTGAGTACCTTTTGTGAAGTAAAAAGGGCAAAATAAAAAATAAAAAATAAAAAAATAAACAAAAACAAAACAAAACAGAACGAAAAATAAAAAATCAAGAATAAACTAGACAAACTATACGGAGTTAAGGGAACCTAACGACCTAACGAAACGAAATAAAAAATCAGAAGTAAACTAGACAAACTATGCGGAGTTAAAAGAACCTAACCAGAGTTGTCTCCCCGCTGAGTGCCAATTTATACTATAAAAAACACAGACGCCTTGTTTTTGTGTTATCTTTGATTGGCATATTGAGCTCCGGCGAGAAACCCTTGCAGAGGGACGAATCCAGATTTGCAGGAGAGTTTCCTGTGATTTTTCATCTGCAGATTAGCAGATCCTTGAGCGTTTTAAAGGTTCTCTTTGTTTCATCGACAAAATTTTGCGCTTGTGCAGCCATGTCGAAGGACAAGGTTAAGCTTAAGAGCTCGGACGAGGAGCTTTTCGAGGTGGATGAAGCCGTGGCATTTGAGTCGCAGACGATCAAGAATATGATTGAGGATACAGGCACCGAGAGCGCGATTCCTTTGCCCAACGTTTCGTCGAAGATTTTGGCGAAGGTGATCGAGTATTCCAAATATCATGTCGATGCGCAGAAGACGAGCGACGATAAGAACGTAGTTCCGGAGGAGGATGTTAAGGCTTGGGATAATGAGTTTGTCAAGGTGGATCAGGGCACGCTCTTCGATCTAATTCTGGTGCGTTTTCCTCCCCGATTTGCATTAGTTAGGGTTTCGTTTGCTAGGGTTTTGTTCTTCGCGTGGTTTTCTATTCCGTTGGAGGTGTTGCTTGTTGACTTTTGTTTTTGTATGCGTTTTATGAACGAATTTAGGAATTTGCATGTGGATACTTGTTGCATGGGGGTCTCTGTGTGCAGTCTCCAAGCAATTCGCGGGTTTCCTGAGGTTATGTGCCGATGTTTATAGTTTTTCAGGGTATTGGTGTTATAAGCATCTTTTAGGTTCATATTTCTTGATGCTGGATGAAATTTGTGAGAGTATCAGTGGGCAAAGCAAATTTGGGGAATAGTGTCTGCGAAGATTTGGGGGTTTTTGTAGTTTAGGAAATTTTGCGGTTTCATCACGTTATGAACAAATTTGGGACTGTTTTGGATGATGTTTGTAGGGTTTTGACGGTTCTTTGGTAGGTTTCGCAAATTTTGCGGTCTTAGAAGTTTCTGGAGGCCCAAACCTAGTTTATGGAGCTTAAGTTAGAAGATTTGGAGTTCCTGTATGTTTCCTTGAAACTTGTTAACATGGCGGTCGTTTAAAGGTATTAATTTGTATATATTTTGAAGGTAATAGTCTCCACACTTGCAATGTTCTGCAAGAGAGATATTTGTTTACTTTTCTACGTTATAGTCTCTAGTTCTTTGAATGCCTACTTTTGCAGATTCTTCAGGGGTTGCATCTGACTTTTTTCCATTGACGTCCTGGCAGTTGTCTGTATTATTGTCGTTTAAAGTAAATGTTTACTGATTTCAACAGGGGGAGTGTAGGGTGGGAGATATTCTCCTTTTAAGGAGTTGCTGGATTAGAATTATCTAGAAAGAAATTGCAGTAATATGTTATTGTTTGTTGTCATTGTCCTTGTAAGTTTCAAAATTTTCACTATGCAGGCTGCAAATTATTTAAACATCAAGAATTTGTTGGATCTCACCTGCCAAACTGTTGCTGATATGATCAAGGGGAAGACCCCTGAAGAGATTCGAAAGACGTTCAACATTAAAAACGATTTCACACCGGAGGAGGAAGAGGAAGTTAGGCGTGAGAATCAGTGGGCATTTGAGTGAAATAATGCGACGAGCATGATGAATTCATGTTTAGGCTTTTGTTACAGGCAGCCTACTGTGTGTGCGTTTAGTTTTTGAAACTGTCTTCATTGGATATTGTTCTTGATCTCTTTGGACAGCGCTTGTTTTCTCGACAAATGTAATTCAAAGTAGGGTTGCGAGACGACTTCTAAAATCTGTAATTTTTAAATGGCAATGTTGAACGATATGTCTGCAACATAAAACAGAATTAGGATGTTCCATTCTTATATCTATGAAAGCTATTTAGCGTTTTTGTTTGTAATTAGGTGCAGTTAATATATCCGGATGCATGTAGAGACAGCTAATATTCCAGTTTAGTGTGCCAAAGTCTATATAATATACTTTGAACAATATTTTACAATCCACACGCGTTATCCTCGCCGGACTGAAGAACGTATGCTCACATGTTTGTGGTGGTAGAATTTCGAAGGGCTTTTAAGAAGAAATTTTTAGCAGTTGATGAAAAAAATACTACTAATCTAATCTCTCCACTTATTTCCTGTGAATCGAAAGCAACTTTCTTTTAAAACCTTTGCACAATGTGTTATTCACCAATCTTTTAAGGGCACAAAACCAAATGCGAGTCTTTGTATTCAATATTTGAGTTCTTCGTGTACTGGAACTTGGTATTATACTGATGTATGATGTATGATACCACTTCATTTCTGCCGGAAGTGTTTTCTCACTCAGTCTAGAGTTGCAGTGTTTAAAAATATGCTGGCATGAAAGTTTTTTCTAGCAGGGGATTGCAGAACAGAAATAAAAGCAACTTCATGTCTCGAACGGTGTACATAAATTTTACAATGAAAATGGAATATAACACTATCGAATTTTATGATGATCGATTAGCGTGGTTGTATTCGCCACGGTTACGTTCCTATTGATTGTGTTGTGTTGGGCAACGTACCAGGTCTGGGGTTTTTTGGGTTGCCATCCATGTTCTTAAGCTTATCGTTTATTCTATCCTATATAAATAACGATTGCGCAATTTTCCTGTTACGCCATTATTTAGCGTGTTGTGGAGCTGGTTGAACCCTGCCCACAGCAGACTATATTAATGCTTTCGGCATGCCTGCACGTTAAGGCTAAAAGTCTGATCCTAGAGAAGATTGGTGTGGGCAAGTCTTCATTATTTTCTTGAACTGTGCTGCATCTTTTTCGCTCTTCAAATCTGATAAACTGTACACTGCATCAACCTGAAAAACCATTTGGTAGAAAAGCACAAGTTGTGCAGGAGAACGAATATTTGGAAGAGGTAATTTTTGTATTATCAGCGCTTATGTTATATCGTGGTAATATGATCTGTTTTTTCATCAATTAGCATATGGTTACGTGGTTTTTTCTTGGTTTGTTATTTCAAGTTTTTTTTTCTTGTTTGTGTTTGTGAGAAAATGAGATGCATAAGGCCACTTTGAAATAACTTTGGTGTGAATAGACCAAGCGCTGCTGCCGGTTCTTGTTTAAGGAGTAATTTTGAATTATTTGGGAACCTGGCTTTAAAAAAAGAGTTTAAAATGGTGAAGGCATACATGCATCCGCTGACATAGCTGCGACTTTTTAAAAAGCATTTCATGATCATGGTGTAACGTTTGGCTCACCCACGCAACATGGCATAGTTGAAGTTAATACAAAAGAATGCTCTTCATAGAAAACCCAACTGTGCTGGAAATATTTTCAGTAATGGAAGTTATTTTATAAAAAATATAGTTGTTTTGATTGAGAGGCTTTATTGGTAAATCTAAATAAGATATTGTTCAATGAGTCTTCAATGAGTGAGTGAATTTGCAGCTTCTGTCTTGCTTTGTATTTAGAAGGGCAAGGGTAAAGGGAGCATGTATAAAAAATATTAATCTATGAATTATCAAATTTGAAATTGGTAATCCTTTTTTTTCTAGGCAATTTATGGAATATATTGAATCCAGTAAATGGTAGAAGAATTATAATTTAACTTAGTTTTTGGAAGGGTTTTTTAGTTAAATGATAGATATATATTATAAACATATAACTAAGCTAGTTATTTTTGACAAATGATTTGAATTTTGAGAATAATAATAGGAATGATTTTGAATTTTGAGAATGAGAAATGGGTAATTAGAATGATTTGAATTTCAGAGTGTTATCTACAATTATGGTTTTTAGTAATAAGAATGATTTTGAATTTTGAGAATGAGAAATGGGTAATACAAATGATTTGAATAATAAGATAACATACTAATCACACAAACCATATTATTTTACTATTTTGTTAGGATAAAGGCATAAAGATGGTGATGAGATGAGACTTTATAGTAATATTGAAATTACAAAATAGCTTTGGACAAATGTTGATTGAATTAAATATCAAATTCATATGATATATTATTGGAAAGCTCTTGAAAAATATTCATCATCATCCTCCTAGTCATCATCCTATCTTTATTAAGAGCTAAATCTTTTATCTATATGCTATTTTTCAGATTATTTTCAATCATTTTTCTTTGTTTTTCTTGTCTTTTTTTGGCAGTTTTTTTCCATGTCATTTAAAATAAATTTTCCCCATATCTTTTATTGTCTTCCTTTCAGCTTTTTTATGGAATTGTGATATAGCTAATGATTTGAGATACTCATTATGTAGTTTCGATACCTTTTAGATCTATATTGGATTGCCAAAATTATCTAATGTCATTTTTGTAGCTTCTTAATAATAGAAGTCACTCTAAATCTTTCTATGTATTGTACGATGTAGCTCTTCTTATAACATTTGGCATCCAACCGTTCCCATTTCTACCATATCTATTTATTAATATCTTTTTCTTTTGCAATCCAACAATCAATACTATATGAAATAATAGGCTTGATTCCTATTTTGTAAATGCTACTACCCTCTCTATATTTTGACGATCTTGTTTCATCTTGTTTTCTATGCCTTATCAATTCACTATCTAGTTGAAGCATTAATCCTAAATAGTGGAATTTTTCACAATGAGAGACTTCTTTGCCTTGAATTGTTGCCTCTATTCCATCATTATTTATTGTTGTCATCATTTTACCTTGTTCCAACAAAATGGGGCTAGCTACAGAAGTTCTTCTTTGCTATTTACCTCTACGAAGAGGTAGATCTTTTTTTCATTTGTAGTTGCCACATTTTCTATCTTGTGACTACTACACATCATATCTAAGGAATGCCCTAGCATTTACAAAATCTAAAAAGAACTCATCCATGAAATTTGACAAGTTTTTATAGTTAAGTGCCAACCTTATGCTAACCCTCCTCCTTTTATATCTAGACTTGGGACAAGCATTTTTGGAATCTCCATCATTATTTACACTTTTAATAAAAAATAAAAAATATTTATTCAAAATTAAGTTTTATGTAAATTTTTTGGTATTGTTCATTAATTCTCTTTGGTGCATCAATTCTTGCTCTTTTTATGAGCTAATGGTAAGTTTTATTGTAGTAATTTGTATCTAAACCAATAAATAGATAATAAAGCATTTAATTTGATCTTATATCTTAATATTTTATCTTCCCAATTTCTTAGAGTTGCATATAACTTTGATGCTAGCATTTTCACATCACTTGAAGCTCTCATTATATCTTATATCTTACCCAATGAAACAATAAACTTACGATCATTAAGAAGCAAAATGCTTTTATGGTAATAAACTAGTTTTGATTTAGTTAGCTCCTTTTTAATCTATTAATATGGTTTAAAAATAAATGTTAATTTAGTAATAATATAGAAATAACTGCACAAGTGAAGTATGGTATGGGCCATCGAAGATTATAGCCTATGGTTTTCAAATAGGACACCATAGGCTTAATGTTAGCAAAAGCCTAATCTCTTGTTTGAGTGACTATGCTTAAGCTTACACTTAGAACTAAGCACCTTATCATCACTCAAAAATATACCATTGGTAATTTTTTCAAAACTGAACATAAATTTTATTTTTAAAAAACCACTTTTTTTTTTATCTTCATAAATCTAAGATACTCAAAATTTTTACAGGTTCAAATCAACCCAAAGATTTATGAAAGTTCAAGTAGTTAGCTCATTTTTAACAAGGATTTGCAAGCAAGAATTTACTACTTCATTCCTTTATAATTCTTTTAAAATACCATGATCCCTATATGTCTCAAGGTGTACTCAATTTAGAATAGAACACTCAAGAGACAAGTTGAAACCTTTAGGTAGAAATTAGACTCTAGGATCTATTGTAACATAATTTATCATGCAGGTTATTGGCATTCAGAAGGTTTATGTTCTGCATCTAAATAATAAGTGAATTAAAATAAAAACCAGAAAGCTTTGTATACAAACTGGAGCAGCAATTACTTCATGTTCCATGAATCCAATCTTATTGATACAGTACAAATAACAATTTCATGGACGTTTCTAGGTAAAAATGAAAGGACTGAGACTCTTAAAGAAGTATATACGAAAGCGCGGGTAACTCTTAGTTGAGGTAAAAATCAAAAGTTGGAGCAGGTAACCAGATATATTTGGAAACAGCAATTACATGAGTCCAAGGCAGGCAGGCACATTGCTAATAACAGCACGAATTATTCTCCAGAGAAAGAACTTTTCGCCACATTAAGAGTTGACAAAATCTAACTCCAAAAAGTTAACTGTTGGGTTATAACACATCATAACCAGCATTGAATATTAATCAAAATTAGAGAGGCGTCTAACAATTCGTAAGTTTTGTATAATACAAGCAGGAATTATTTAATTTTACTGGTCAACAACTTTAGCTAAAGACAGAAACAACACCATTATAAAGGAAACCATCAAATCATATAGAATCTCTTGCAAATAAGCCTTATCAACAACCTATATATTCATTCATACAGAAACCATATCAACAACATCTAATCATCATCACTGCCTTTTCTGGGAAGAAAAACATAAACGACACACAAGCCAGTACATCTCAAAATAAAGAATAACTATAATCATTTTCACTGCTCATCATAAAATACAAAATAGCTGTGCAGGCAAACATAAAAAGTGATGCAAATACCAAAAGCATTGCTCCCAAGCCTATCAGGTTTGCATGCTTAAGAATTGATGGTATTGCGATGCTCCATATCAAAGAAGCCCCTGTTAAGAATTTTGCTGCATCCAGCCATCTGCAACAGATGTGTCCAAAAGGATAAATATGTAATCATGCATCCACTACATCTCCTGAAAGTGGAAAAACAAAGACATACCCTCCAGCACTCTCTGAACTAATAATTGATGAATCATCACCAGCAAAAAATAAGCATGGCATAGGTATCATAACATACGTAATCACTGCAAATTCATAAACCATTTTTGCTTAGCAGCTAATGAAAATTTTAATTATTAATGTTGGGATTCATTCACATCTGAAATATAAAGCTGTGTCCCTAAAGTGAAATGAGGACATTACCAGTTAGCATTGGCCACCAATTATTATACAAAGCACATGCCTGTATGCACACAATGTCATTTGTTAAAGAAAGAAATAAAATCAAGGAATGAGTTAACACTGCAAAAAGAAAAAAGAAATACAAGATGCTAACCAGGATTTGCAAAACAATTCCTGCAGAACACAAGATTGCCAAGAAAGCAAGCCTGAATGATTGAAAGCATGCATGCATGTAACGGGGCATATCAGCCATATATGTTACCAGAAGAGTGTAAGCAACCTGATAATATTATACTTACGCTGAAGTTTCCAAGTTTTGCAACAAGCAGTGATCGACCAATTTATGCAACAAATCATAAGAAAATAAATATGTTAGTTATTATTTCCACTAACTATTGAAAAGTGATAGATTCTTTTAGGCAAGATAGGTGTAAAATGGCAATCTAAATCAATAAATGCAATAGAAATTCTAATTCAAAAATATGAAGCAATATATGAACAGAATGCATTTCTCTTTTACAAATTTAGTTCAAATATGTTTCAGAAAACAATGTCCAAGGCAATTCAAAATTATTAAATAAACTAATTTATGAATGTTCCTCTCCAAAATAATCTTCTCCACACAGTTTAATAATTAACTTTTCTTTTTTCATTTTTAAGGTATGCAAGACTGATAAATTAGACAAAAATACCCGGCTAATATCTCAATTTCTAAGTGGAATTATACAATATCTAGGTGGTTAGGGTTCAATTCCCAATGAGATTAATCAGGTATACCGGAATAGTACTGGGGAACATTGGACACTGGATCGTACCCAATCCAGTAATACTGCATGGACAAAGAAAGGTTTCCTTGCAAAGCACTTAAGAGTTACCACAAGCAGTTATTGTGGAACCTAGTCATGCTCCTGAATGCCTTAATAACTCAGACCATATGCTTCAGCAAATAATGATTTCAGATACTGAACCTAGCATTTAAGGGTATGACTTGAGCCACTAAAAGTACATAAAATATGATGTATTTTCATACAACCATATATGACTTTATGCAATTGATAATGCATTAAAGCAATCATACCAAGTGTTCCATCTTAATACACAAGGAAGATGATTTCTCTACTTAGCTGCCTTATCTGAAACTTGATGTTTAGATTCAACAAGATCTTGAATTTGCAACTAAAAATGTAAAAACCAAAGACAATTCAAGGTAGGCATATTTAGGAATTTCCAATGAACAGTGTACAAAAAGATAGAATAAAATAAAATAAAATTAACGGCAATTTTAACATTTGTACAACACTTTTTTAAGACAAAATTTGATGAAATTTGATTAGTGTTATAGTGCAGCTCCACAAGTTGCGATTTTGAATGAAAGAAGGGCACGAAAAATAGCATCATTAAACCCGTTTTATTATTCTCGGATTGTGCTAGAAAACAAATATTGCATTATGTAAACCGTTTTATTATACTCGGATTGGGCGTAGAGAAAACTCTATTAAAACATCTGTGACAAAAAGTCAAACAGCAAAACTCTAAAATTTTCATGACAAAATTTGCCAAATGAAAATATGCAACCACAAAAACGGAAGCCTAGGACATAATTTGGTTTCTTTACCATGTGCGTACAGAATGTGTTAACGGATCCCAATGAAAACCCAGCAAAAACTGATGACTCAAGGATCAAATTCTGATATTTGAGATATAATAGAAGCAGAAAATCGAAATAAATCAGAACCTTCTTCTGACAGTAGAAGAATTTTGAAAAAGATTAAACAAAGGAAAAAATTAACAAGATAAAAACATCTACCGGAAAACCGAATGCCAGTAGAAGAATTTCACCGACAAACAACGACAAAGAAGCTTGCTCAGATCTTAGTTTGCTTGAGTTGAATGAAATATATACGGCTGCAGATAGTACCTCCGCTCCATCGCCCAAATATAGGCGCAAGCGCACTACAAATCTGAGAATTTCTTGAATTAAGGTGGAAAAACTTTACAGTTTTGACCCTTTCTCAAAGTAATCAACTCCTCCTTTTTAAGTCACTTTAAGTAGCAGGAACGAAAGTTTGAGCAGCTTATCTGTGAAGGCTGTTACCAACCAATTGCAGTCATCTTTCTATTAAAAAAGGGTTTTCAAGGTGTGTTTTTTCCACTGTTTTTAAACAGCATTTAGGAGAATAATAAAAATTTAAATATCATATCATGAAAGGAAAAAGCTTTTGAAGTTTAAAATAGTTAAGAGGGGTATAGCACAATGGTCACGACACTTAACTTGAGGAGGTTGTGGGGTGGTGGTATCCAAAAAAAGAAAAAGAAAAAAGAAAAAAGTTTTATTATTTAAAATAGAGCATCAAGTACATGTGTAGCATTTAACAAACTAGATAGAGAGGGTAAAAAATATACATGTAGTATTTTATAGAACAAATAGAAATAACACAAAAGGAATGACTCAACATATTTAGGGATGCCTATTTAGGAATGTGTAGCATCTAACAAACTAGATAGAAAGGGTAAAAAATATACATGTAGTATTTAATAGAACAAATAGAAATAACACAAAAGAAAAGACTCAACATATTTAGGGATGCCTACTTAGGAATTCATCCTTACAATTAGGCCAATAACGAAAGATAAAACAATGGTTCATCACTAAACAACTAATGTGTTTATATCTAAGGAGTGGTGTTGGACCTCAAAAGAATGCCTATAATTAGGCTTTATAAATTTAGAAGAAGTAATGATGCCTCAAGTATGATTTGAATTGCTAACCTCTTCTCAATGGTTCATGCTCTTGTTAGGCAAGAGGTTGGTACTTCTAGTTACCTATAAGATTTATATTCCTCTTTAATTCTTCTAAACCTTTAATGTATCATATTGGTTATATGTCTTAGCTTTGTGTACCTCCTTTCTTTGCATTTGGAAGTATCTTCGATCGTTAATTCTTTATTTTATTTGGAAGCTTCAGTGTGCCATTATTTTCGAGCAACAACCGCATCACTATGACCTGTCTTTACGAGTTAAATATTAGATGCCCCAAGATGTTGCTTTTCAATTATAGCTTCAAACAAAAGAGCTTCTAGTGAAAGTTGGATAATTAATTTGTTTCTTGCAATATTAGTTTCATTTTTTTTGAAGGCTCAAGTTGGAAAAGCTTTTAGCTCCTTTTGCTACTTGCTCATTATTTCTTAATGATTCTTTTTCTTTTCCTCAAAGAAAGATTTTTTCTATTCCCTTGACAAGAAACCATTTAATAAGAACTAAAAACCTATGAGGGTGCTTTTGAATAGGCAAGGTTGCTAAGAATGGTTATAAGGATGAAAACTTGAAAAGGTATCCCCATTATTGTTGATTGGATATACCTTGAATATTATTTTTAAATTACTATTCATTTTTTTGGGGGTGGGGGGTCTATGAAAAAAAAAGAAAAAAAGAAAAGAAACAAACCATAAAAAGTTATGAGGAAGAGGGGGGAAAGTAGGAGGGAGGGAAAACAATTAGGTGTTAGCCTAGTGGTAAGACTCTTGATTTAGAAGCTCCAAGTTATGAGTTTGATTTTGGTGGGCAATGTTGAGTTATAAAGTTTTAATTTGACTATATGTTCGGGGGATAAATATTGTTAAAAAAGTTTCAAGCGCTAACACCTCCCTAACCAAATTCAAATCCATAACATGAACTTTCAAATGAAGAGGCTTGTGACTAGTGATGAGTCGCGGATTGGCTACGTCGACAAGGCCTAGTCGACTAGGCCCAGTTGATTGGGCCACATTGACTAGGCCTCGTCGATGCGGCCTCATCAATGCAGGGCTTGTTCTTGCCTATAAATACATGTCAATCCGTTGTGTTTTAGGACATTTTTGGTCATAGTTGTAGCAAAGCTCTTGCAGTTTTTACCTTTGAAAGTTAGAATATTTTCCTAAGTGCCCACAGTAGGAGTCATTGAGTGTATGGATCTTTATTTGAGCATTGTTGTACCTAAGCATGACAGTGTGTGCGGCAATAAAGACGAGCTTCTTGATACATCTTGTAGCATTCTGGATAGCTTAAATGTTTTATTCATGCATTTAATGTTTTCAATTATTTATTCAATGTTCTTTAGTAATTAAGCTAATTAAGTAATCAAGCGAGATAAGTTAAATCACAATTAAGTAAACACATAAGTATGACCACTTCGAGCATGCATATGAAGTTTGGTAATCTCAGCAGTGCTTAATGCTTGGTAACCTAGCAATGTTATATGAGTTCAGGATTTGTACAATAAGTGGGACCAGATACTTATGTTAGGACTAGTTAAATAATAGTTAGCCAATTAGATTAAAGTAGACATTAAATTACTTTATTCTCTATCTTGTTTATTTCAGGCACCAAAACCATAAAATATAAAATGATAAAAATCATGTGCCTTAATTACACTTAAACCATACCCTTGAGCTTCACAAGTGTAGTTGGGAAGACAACGAATGTTCTCAATGCCTAGTTTACTTCCTAGAGAACTAGTGCACTAGAAAACTATAGAGTTTGTGGAATTCAATTGAATTGCGCGTGGATGCTTTGTGATTGGTATGGTTAGGTGTAGGGGTACCTCGTCGCTCATCATTGACACTATTGTTGGGGACTCTTTTTGTCTAGAACCTACTTTATCTAGGATCAATAAACATTGTTGGATGAACCCTAAGGTCAACATCATTCTCACACATGATATAATTATATAAGCACACTGATATTTTATTTGTTTTGCAAAATGTCTTCTTCTCACATGTGTGATGATGCTAAACTGCCAGTCCCTCAAGAATGCAAGGTGGTATATACTCATTTAGATGAGTATGTGCTTGATTTCACCTTCATCTTGCAGTAGGATGAACAACTATGATGACATGATATGGAAGGCAACATTGTAGTGCCTCCTGGTCAATTTGTGCCTGTGATGCTACTTTAAAATCTTAAGAGGTTGGGCATCCAAGATCTTCAAGAGGAGTACATTGTGCATGATTACGACTATTGGGACTACCATCCCACTAAAACACAACGCAAGAGAGATCGACATCAGGAGAAGCATCATGAGTTTGTGAAGGGAAAACGGTTCACCAATCCCTTATTCTTGCTTAACTAAGATGACAATGAGGATCCTCCTTATGGGGGCTCTCAACATGAAAATTATCCACCCCTTGTTACTAGTGATGGGGGTGTGGCCCTAAATCTACGGTCCACTATCAACAATCCAAGTTTAGGTAAAGATGGCAGTTAAGGCAGGGGCTCGGTCAAGTGTCAAGAGGATAAGAAAACTAATGAATGTGGCCATGAAAACCAAAGGGGAGTTGGCAGATACCATGGTGGTGGAAGTCCTCCTCCCTCTTCACCCTCTTCATCTACATCTTCTTCTTCCTCTTCTAGTTTTGAAAAATGCCATAGAAGGAACAATCGTGATGGAGGTGAACAGCGAGATAATAATACTGATCACTAGGTTCATAATGAATGAAGGGGTAACAAAGGACATCATTGGAAAAAATGAAATAATGATGATGATGAGCCTTTATTGGCAACCCAAAGCATGTTAAATATTTCATAGGTTGTAAAGATTCTAACTAAGCATGTGAGAGATAGTCAGATTAAGTGCTTAGACATGAACAATATTCCAAGATTTGAGGGGGGATATAACTTTGATTCTTAAAACCATCTACAAGCCTTTCACAATGCCTACACCTTACAAAACATAGAAAATAACTAGTAGAAATTGAAGCTATTCCCTAGGACACTCATCAAAGAGGTAGAAAGTTGGTATTAGTCCTTGAAACCAGAATCCATTAACAGATGGAGTACCATGCTAGAACTATTTAATGACAAATACCAGATGTACTCTAGAGTGTCTAATTTGAGAAGGCAAATCCAAGGCTGGAAATAGGGAACACATGAACCCTTGGATGCTATCATGGGTAGATATTATTCTCTCTTACATTGATTCCCTAGCCATGGTTATTCTTAGAGGGAATAACTCTGCCACATTATGGATGGGATTAGAGCAGAAACCAAAAGAACTCTTGGGGTTTATGCCCAAGGGAGATTGTCTAAATTGAGAGATCATTAGATCCAAAGGTTGATAGAGTAGGTGGCAAAAGAAGAAGGTGAGTTGAGAAAGAGGAAAGTGCAGAAGAATATAAGAGAGGCCCTTCCATAAGGAAAAGGGAGGTTTGATTCTATGATGAGGAGTCACCACTCGATGAGATGGTGAACAAGAAAACCTTACCCATCTAACAATCTATTTATGATATTTCAGAAAAGGTTGATAAACTATGGGACTCTTTGGATGAAAATTTCCAAATTGCTATGAAGATTGTTGAAGAATCTAAAGAGCAAAATAATGATTATGGCCATAGGAGGTGAAAAGAAGTTGAACATGTCTACCAAAGAGGTAAGGGCAAAGTTGCTATAGTAGAAGAAGCTGTGGAGATAGACTCTGATGATGATGTTGGATGTGACATTTGTAAATATGAGGATCCTAAGGGATGTTGCCTTATGGTGTCACACTTACAAGAGTCTAGGTTGTATGTGCTGAATCCTTGACTAGTAAGGAGGCAAGAACCTAGACAATTACCTTATCCTCAAGGTAATCCAAGGCAGTTCCACTAGCAACAACAAGCTTACTATCCAAGTGGAACTCCACCACAACTGTATGACTAATATTAGTAGTGGTAGCAACCATAGTTATGGGGGATACCACCACTGAGACAAAAGTATCCTTATAGGCAACCAAATCCATATGGGTACTATGTTTAGCAACCTATTTCTCCACGTGGCTCTGCTAGCCACACCTCATTCCAACATCACTATTATCCTTGAAAGTACCATTGAACTCATTCACCATTTACTCAAAGGGAGCCCTCATATCCATACCATCCTCCACATTCATCTGCACACATTCCTTTGCCATCAACCTAGTTGCCTCTTGCTCCATCTATGCAGGACAAAATTCCCCCATAGTCGCAGCAATGAAATGCTATGAGGGCTATAAATTTACAATCGGCCTTCTAACCGAGTGGTTCAAATAATAAATCTAAGAAATGACCATTTTTTGATCCAATAATCCTCCAAAACACTCACAACCTAATGTGTCTAGTCACCTTGTATCTCTAGCATGCTCATCCTTTGCACTAAACACATTCGAGGGCCCTTCAAACCAAATGCCACATTAGATCCATACTATGATGTTAATGCATTCTGTCTCTGATTGGATAAAGGCTGGCAACCTTTCCACGAAGAGATTTGACCTAGGAAGTTCTCTTATTTACTTACAGATCTCTAGAAATGAGCCATGCAAGGCTCTTCTTGATTTTGATGCTAGTGTCAATCTCATCTCCCATGACATGTACAAGGCTTGGAACCTACCAACTCTCAAGAAGAGCAATATTACTTTGGAATTGGTAGACTAGTCAATCATTATCCCTTTGGGATTAGTGGAGGACATTACAACTACAATTTGTGGATGGTCCTATCTTGCTGATTTACTGGTGATCAAGGTAAACAACTGCAAAGGTGACTTTTCCATCATTATGGGACATGCATGGGTTAGAACTATTGATGCAAGAATGGGCATCAAGGACCTCTCATTGGAAATCTCCAAGGAGAATGAATTTGGATGACTCGAGAAGAATCACATTTCATGCATTGTGTATAGTGATAACGGGTGTAATTGTATGCAGAAAATTTGATCCATCAAAAGTACATTCATTAAAGTATGCAATTAGTATGCACATGAAACTAATATTCAAAGGTACCTATACGCAGTAGCCACAAAATAGGAGGGCACCCAATAGCTAACAAGTAACTCTGATAGTAGCACATTATGCATGGAACCTACTGAGAGCTTGATGTGTGCTTAGGTTAAGGACATGGATGAACTTTAGTAAGCTCATCACCAACTCTTTGATGATGTAATTGATGATACCTATTGGGAAGAGTTGGCAATCCCTGATAATTTCAAGCTAGAGCCCCTAGAGTTAAAAACTCTACTAGCTAGCATGGAATATGCATTTTTTAAAAATGGCAAGCTAGTTATAATCAATGTAAATCTTAATTCCAAACAAAAAGACAAGCTATTGAAGGTGATCAATAAATGGCCAATAGCCTTTTCTTGGTCATATCCTGAACTGACTAAAATTGATCCAAGGATATGCCAACATCGTATTTACATTGACCTGGCCTTGAAGTCAAGAAGGTAGCCACAAAGATGACTGAATACTAAGTTGAAGTAGATCATCAAAGAGGAAATAGAACAACTTCTCAAGGTAGGGTTCAAGTATCCCATCGTGGATAGTGAGTGGGTTAGCCCACTCATAATTGTACCAAAGAAAGGTGGTAAGTGGTGAGTCTGCATCGACTTTAGGCTATTGAATATGGAAACATTTAAATATCAATTTCCAGTGTCATATGTTGACCAAGTGTTGGACACAATATCTGGGCATTGATATTATAGATTCTTGGATGGTTATAGTGGCTATAACCAAATCCAGATTGCATGAGAAGATCATGCCAAAATAACATTCACAAGTCCCTGGGGAACTTTTGCATATTGCAAGATGTTGTTTGGTTTATGCAATGCCCCTGCAACATTTCAACGCATGGTCCTTAGTATTTTTCAATAGTAGATTGGTAGTGGGATAGAAGTCTTTATGGATGACTTCTCTACCTATGGGGCTACATTTGAGTAAGCCTTAGATCACCTTGAGAAAGTATTGAAAAGATGTGTTGAAACAAACCTTAGGCTTAATTAGCAAAAAAGACATTTAATGGTCTAGGAGGGCATAGTACTAGGGCATAGAATTACTTAGTTAAGGATTGAGGTAGATCCTAAAAAGATAAGGATCATCCAAGGAATCACATGCCAACTAGAGATAGTCAAATATGTTTGATCATTCCTTGGACACACTAGCTACTAGTGGCGATTTATAGAGAATTTCTCTAAGATCACAAAACCATTGGGCAAGCTTACAAAGAAAGATGATCCATTCATATGGACTAATGAATGTGAACATGAATTCCAATAGCTAAAGGAAAAACTCATAGAAACTCTAATTTTATGGGCACTAGATTGGTCTAGACCATTTCATATAATGATATAGGGATCTAATTATGCCTTAAGAGCCATGCTTATGTAGTTAGATGATAAGAAATGTCCATATTACATTCACTACGCAAGTTGAAGCATTGTGGATGCATAGTTGAATTACACCATAACTAAGAAAGAACTAATGGCAGTGATGTATGCCCTCGAAAAGTTTAGGCACTATGTGCTTGGCTATAAAGTGTTTGTGCATACAGATCATAGTGCCATTTGCTTCCTAATGAATAACCCAATGGTGAGCCCTTGTATCATACAGTGGCTTATGATCTTGTAGGAATTTGAGCTCACAATGGTAGATTGAAAAGAGACTGAGAATGTGATCACTGACCATCTCTCTTAGTTAAGATGGGATAACAAAGAGGCGGAGAGCCCACTCTCTAATCAATTTCTAGATAAACTCATCTTTGCAAGAGTGATAAATGAACAAGTTCCCACTGAATCAAAATGGTATGATGGCATCCTCACTTACCTTCTTATTCAAGAGAGATGCCATAAGATTTGGACTTTAGGAAGACAACAGTTTCTTCATCAGGCTACGCACTTCATGAAAATAAATGGACACCTTTATAAGGTGTGCACTAATGGCCTAGTTTGTTGGTGTGTCTTTGATGTGGACCAATTCATGTTCTCTAGGATGCTCATGAAGGCCCTTGTGGAGGCCACTATGAAGGGAGATGCACAACCATAAAAATCTTAATGGTAGGATACTATTGGACGACAATCTTTAGGGATGCCCACTAGTTTTTCTAATCCTGTGATTACTGTTAGTGAGATGGTGGGATGATTGCTCGAATGGAGAATCCTCAATAGTGGATTCAACCACTAGAGCCCTTTGACATATGGGACATAGACTTCATAGATCCCATCACACCTATGTCTAATGGAAAGATGTGCATCATCATGGTAGTCGACTACTACACCAAATGGGTAGAAGCAGCAACTGTCACCAACTATACATCATCCACTACTGCCTGATTTGTACAACAACACATTGTAAATAGGTTTGGTATGCCATGTGCACTAATTTTTAAGAATGAAACCGATTTTATAGGTGCCATCTTTCAAAAGTTGATGTAATAGGGTAATGGTTACGCAGAAGTCCCCAATAGGGAGATCACCAAGATCTTAACAAGGATTGTAAGCACATATAGGAGAGATTGGGGCACAAAACTCAACGATGCCCTCTAGGCCTACCACTTAACATGGAAACTCTCTATAGGCTACTTTCCCTATGAGCTATTGTATGGAAAACTTCCAATACTTCTAGTCCAATTCGAGCTTCGTACACTTTTAACAGCTTGTGACTTGGTTCTTGACTTGAGCCTAGCACAAAGAGAAAGATTGATCAACCTAAATGTACTAGATAAAAACTGATTAGTGGCCCTATCTTTGAATGAAGTGCACAAGGCATACAATAAGAAATGTCATGACTTTAAAATACAGAAAGTAAAATTTCAACCTGGAGATAAGGTTCTCTATTGGAACCCCACACATGTACCTCAAAAAAAAAAGTTCCAAACATTATGGGAGGGACCTTATATAATTTATGAAACCTTTCCTTCTGGGGCCATGTTAATTTACAAACTTGAGAGCCCATACAAAAAGCAGTTTGTCAACATCCAATAAGTGAAACCTTTCCTTGAGCCAAAGTAAGCCAGTGCAACTAATACCTCATTGGATGGACAGCCACATTCCATATTCCACATCTCCTCCTTTTAATTCAGTCCTAAGGGAGATGGCCAGCCAAGCTAACCATGCATGTGGTGCCTTACTTTTTCACTTTTTTTGATTTACATAATTTTGTTTCACACTTTGTTGATTTTTACCCCTTTTTGGTTTTTCACTTTATTGATTTTCTCGATTTTCTGTTTTACAACATTGTTAGTATGTTTTATCTTTCTTGAATATTTTATACTTTTTGATATATTTTACTTTATTTTGGGTATGAATTTTTGTTATTTTTGCTAATAAAAGTACTTTATTACTATAGGACATAGTGCTAATGTTGTTATTTACTAATGGTGGTTTATGCTTAATGTTTTGATTGTTAATGTCTGGTTTCTATTTTTGGATTCTGATGTTTGATGACTAAGACATGGTTGATTTTTCATGGAATAGGTAGTGAGTCCATGTCATCCATCCATCCACAAAATCTATGGTTTTCATTATTTCAGGAATATGCAGTCCCTTTTCATTAATACAACTATAAACGAGCTTGTGACCTTGGTAGTCTCCTAATTTGGAAAGGATTCAAAGGTTTGAAAAGGGTGTGACTTCAAGGGGATTCAATACTCTTTGTTCCTATCTACTTGCTTGTGTGTTTTCATGGATTTCTTACCATTCCACATCATCCAATGCTAGGAAGTTGATGCAAGTCTTTGCATGGTGTGGTTTCTAAAAAAGAAAAAAAGATGGGAATTCAAAGCACATTCCTTAGATAAAATAACGAGCTACAAGCACTTGTTATGGGACTAAAAAGACATGTTACCCATGCTTGAAGGTCCCCTCTAAATAAGGCCCTTTTACACTTCCTACTTCCCCCTAAATAAGGAGTGATGCTTAATCTATGGTGCATGCTTGTGCTTCAAGAAGTGGACTAGTCTTAGAGTGGCGATTGTAATTCATTGAAAGTGGTTGGTTTAGGTTTGGACTAAGGTTGGACTTTATCAAGTCATTTAAACATAATTTCCACAAGGGACTTCATGTGACCATGATTTGAAACTTCATTCCATCCTCTTAATCATCCACTTATGTTGTTCATCACTCACCTCACTGTTGGTTTCCATGTTATGCTTGATGTCTTAGGTTGATGTGTTGGAAGTCTTGGATAGATTCTTTCAGGTTGGCCCTTAACTTTTCATAACCATGAATCAACTATGGGGCCCATAGACTCCTTAGTTGAGGTTGTGCAAGAGCAAAAAGGGCATGTGCCTACTATGGGGAGGACCCACTTGCATATCTCTTGGTTTACATAGTTAAACTCTTTACCTTAGACATTATTATAATCATATCTTTTGTGTGCCCCATTGTGTATCCAACTATGTGCTCCTTAAAATTTCATTCTCTAACCATTTTCTCAATTTTCTGAACTCCGACATCATCTTCTACTATTTTCATCATGTTCATGGCCTTTTGGGCTTCCATTTGATCCTCATTTCACTTAAAAATCCTTGTATTTTTCAAGTTTCACATAGTCAATAGTGATCAATAGTTGCATTGACTAGGACTAGTTGACGTAGTTGACCCCATCAATGGGGCCTCGTCAACTAGACCTCATCGATGCAATGCAAAAAATCTATAAATATCGTTGAACACTTTGAAATTTTTATCATTTGCTTCATAACAAGAGAGGAGTTTTTGGCATTTTTCAAAATCCAAAACCTTCTAGAGTCCATAACTTTCTGACCATTTGTCCCAATAACTCCAATCTTTGATCTTGTAGCTATTAGTGGTAAGCTCTTAGTCGTGGGGGCTGCAAACCTTATGGTTCTTGATGAAAATTTTTTTGAAAATTTTTCCCCCAAAGGGTTAATGAATATAATGATATTAAACCATCAATTTTTGCGAGTTTAACAAACTCCTTTCAACAACCTTTGGTATGACTATAATCACTTATTAACATTAAAATACAAATAAACTAATGATTAAAATTGATTAAATCAATCATAATCACAACTTGGCTAGGTGTAACTTTCCTAACAAGATAAGGTATCCCAATTATTTCATGTTACACAAAAATTGTTAACCCATGGTCATGTTGGGATTACAGATTGCACCAAGACCAAAATGACCATAGGAGAAAAAACCATCTCAACAAAGGGAGAAATGACCCAGAGCTAGAATGGGCCAGCAAGAACAAGCCCAGGAATAGGTAGAAGAAATCCATGCAACGAGACCTCTTTGGGAGGAGCCTGAAGTGGAATCTGTTTGATAGATTCCTGAGGAAGAGACTGAAATAGAACAATCACAGTAAGAGAGGCACCAAAGCCTGTACCAAGACTTGAGGTCACACTGACACAAGCCTACCTTGACACAATTAGTCCTTGTGATGTCCAACACTCAATTCTCCAAGAACTAAACTTTAGGCCATTCTTAGAAAATGCCTTAGTGGAGGTAAAGACATAGTTGTAAACCTCTCCCATATGGCCAGTCATCAATTCCAGTGGAAAGTGATATAGGGAAGAGATGTACCTCTTCTAGAATAATATAAAAGCAAATTCCATTGTGAAAATCAAGGACATTCATGTGTCCTACTTGGCTAAAGCCATTATGTAGGCTCTTGGGTTGCCTAATTCTGGGACACAATTGGCAAAACTTTTTACAGAGATTGATCTAGAGGAAAAAAAGAAGTGGACCTAGTGGTGTTATAGGGTTGATTGCAAGGAGTTTAATGCACTCACATTGGTGGAGCACATATACTTAAAGATAGTGGCCTATCACCTCAATTTGATGGTGAGGCCCATTAAGATGATTGCCTTTTCCACCTAGGCATGTGCTACTCTAAGCAAGAAATTTTTGGCAAACCTTCCACAATTAATCTATTTAGATATAGAAAAGTAATTTAAAGAGAATGACCATGGAAGGAAAACCTTTCACTTTCCATGCCTTATTAGAAAAATTTGCAAAAGGACAAGGATAGTTTGCTATGCCAATGACACAATTAGGCATACTTCCATTGCCTCTTGGTTAGAAATGATGAAGGATAAGATGCCTGCCGTGTCTAAAGAAGAGGATTAGCAACTACCACCTCCACCACCTACTTAAGAAACAACACCAAAAGCCTATGCTACCATTGAGTTCTTGTGTAAAATCTAAGAGCAGCTCTTGCAATAGTAGGAGAAGCAAGTGGGAATAAGTGGTGGGGCTCCATCTATGTGCTAGCCTATGATGAGTCACCTCAATGAAGTGGCTTAAACAATTAGTCAAATGGAGGAAGGTGGACCAATATTTTTAGCCCAACAAATGTAGCTACTCTCGAGGTCAAATCCTAGTGCCTGAGAGGTGATAGTGTCTTTATGTCAATATCATTTATTTCCAAAAATCTCTGAAAATGCTACCTTCTTTTTGGTGCACTTGGAGAAGGATGAGGAAGCAATTGTATTAGTGATGTAGCACCAAGGGTAGGAGACAGCTACAAAAGTGGTTGTTGATAGAATTGCTGAGGCATTTAATGCACCTGCAGTGTTTGTACTAGATATTTATACACTTAGAGATGTGCATATGTATGTAGGAACTTTCAACAAAAAATTGAGTGTAGCCCAACATGAAGAGTTGTTGGACTAACTAGTGGGGGATTGGGCAACTGATTCTAGACATCTTTGATTTTTCGAATAACATTACTACAACCTAGTTGGAGCTACTTGAAGCAAAGGGTAAACGTATCATCATGGAAGGGAAACTAGAAACGACTCAAGCACAAAACCAATGCTTGGCCATAAAGGTTGTTGAATTGCATACTCATTTTGCTGATCCCATACTTCTCAAACTTGCAATAATAAGAGATGAAGCTTTTTTGCAGCTTCAAGAGCGATTAAAACAAGTTGAGGAGGGAATGGTGACAACCATCTTTAACTAGTCCATAGTTGAAGTAAAGACCTATTCAGTTCAAAAGGACTTGGTTTAGATGCACCAAGAAAATGAAATGTTGATCATAGAAAACCATCGCCTACAAAATGTTGATGCAAAAAAAGAATAGATGCAAGAATTTATCCATCAACAACAAGAGCAACTAGTTAGAGTGAATATAGAATTGAGGAGGTTGGCAACAGAGAATCACAATCTCTCTATGGAGGAAGTCCATGCATTACATCAGAAATCTACCATTGAAATTACTGCGTGAAAAAATGAGGCTCTTAAATTTGAGAAAGTTAAGAATCACTAGAAAGACTAAGTTGGCCTATAGAAGGAGGTGAATGAGAAACATATCCAAATGGCTAAGGTGAAAGTAAATAAGATCCTCTAGCAACTCCAACAAGGACAAGAGGTGTGGTAGCCTATCATTGATGGGATAGATGCCTACAAAAAATTAGAGATCCAGATGAAGGAGTTACAAATTGAAGAAATGACAGAATATATGGAATTGGCCAATCTTTGATATGCAAATCTGGTAATGCTAACTGCCAAATGGCTACGGTTAGAACTTGAAAAGTAGGTGGCTAGCTCGTGCTTGTTGTACAAGACTGAGTTCAAGCACCACAAGGACATCAAGCAAAAGCTTGCGATGGTAAATGTTGAACTCACAGTTCTCAAGGAAAGATTCACTAATCAAAAATCGACTACTTAGAACCTGGCCAAGAGAATGAATGATTACTAGGAGCTACAAAATGAATCAGGGTGTTCCATGTTGAGCGTAAATAATTTGTTGCCTAGTTCATCAATTCTATGAAGATGTTTCTAGCAATTGCCTTTCCTTGTGATGTGCACATTCCAACCCACATTGGTGAAGTTGCGTGCACTATGAACGATCCCAAGAATAAGGAGGTAAAGATGAAAGCATTGTTGGATGCTTTCTATCTTCCATTAGAAGTTGTAGTAGTAGAAGGGCAATCACAACAACCTCAACCGTCGCATGTGCCTAAAGTTGGAGAAGGTCTATCGAAGCCTTAAGAGCCTCCATCACTTGGGACCATGTGATATTTTCAATTGTTTTCACACCATCATAGGATGTGTTGTTTGATTTTTTTGGTGTTCAATTTTATGTCATGAACATCAAAAATTTGTGATTTTGTTGATTCATACACTCGGGTACTTAATTTTGTCATGATAATTTTATTGTATCATGTGCTAATCAATAATCTCATACCTTTCTAATTTTGTAAAGAACTTGAGGACAAGTTTTCATTTAGTTGTGGGGATATGATGAGTTGCGAATTGGCCACATCAGTGAGGCCTCATTGACTAGGCCCCATCAATGCATTGTTTGATGCATTGACATGGCCCCGTTGACACAGGGCCTATTTTTGCCTATAAATACATGCCAATTTGTAGTGTTTTAGGACATCTTTGGTCATAGTTGTAGTGAAGCTCTTGTAGTTTTTACATTTGAAAGTAAGAAAATTTTCCTTAGTGCCTATAGTAGGAGTCATTGAGTGTAAAAATATTTATTTGAGCACTATTATACTTGAGCATGGCAGTGTATGAAACAATAAATATGATTTTCTTGATACACCTTGTAGCATTCTAGATAGCTTAAATGATTTATTTTTACATTTAATGTTTATAGGTATTTATTCAATGTTCTTCAGTAATTAAGCTAATTAAGTAATTATGTGAGATAAGAAAAATAGCGATTAAGTAAACACATAAGTACAACCGCTTCGAGCATGCATATGACATTGGTAATCCTAGCAGCACTTAACGCTTGGTAACCCAGCAATGTTATATGAGTTCAAGATGTGTACAATAAGTGGGACTTGATACTTATGTTAGGACTAGTTAAACAATAGCTAGCTAATTAGATTAAAGTAGACATTAAATTACTTTATTCTCTATCATGTTTATTTCAATCACCGAAACCATAAAATATAAAATGATAAAAATCATGTGCTTCAATTACACTTAAACAATATCCTTGAGCTTCACAAGTGTAGTTAGGAAAACAACAAATGTTCTCAACACCTAGTTTACTTCCTAGAGAATAGTGCATCAGAAAACTATATAGTCGACGGAATTTGACCAGATTGTGCATGAATGCTTCGTGATTCATATGGTTGGACATAGGGGTACCTCATTACTCATCAACTAGGCTAACATTTCATTGTTTAATTATAGTTAAATTATTGATGAATTGTAGATTTGATGTGTTAACTAGGTCCTATTGACTAGGCCTCATTGATGCATGATTTGATATATTGACATAGCCCCATCGATGTAGTGTCTATTTTTACCTATAAATATGTGCTAACCTGCTGTGTTTATGGCATAATCTTGTCATAGTTGTAGCTAAGCTCTTGTAGTTTTGTTATTTGAAAGTTAGAATATTTTTCTAAGTGCTCGCAAAAGGAGTTAAGAGTGTACAGATATTTATTCAAGCACTGTTGTATCTGAGCACAATAGTGTGTGTGGTAATAAAGACAAGCTTTTTGATAAACTTGGTAACACTTTGAAATAGATTAATTAATTATTTATGCATTTAATGTTTTATGCAATTTTCTTTAATGATTTAAGTAATTAAGCTAAATTAAGATAGATTAAATAGAAATTAATTAACCACATAAGTTTGACCACTTCAAGCATACGCTTGGCACTTGGTAATCCTAGTAACACTTAATGTTTGGTAACTCAGTAATGTTAAACATGTTTAGGATGTGTATGGCAAGTGGGAATGGATGCTTATGTTAGGATTAGTTAGGTATAGTTAGTTAAATTAAATTAGCAATTAAATACTTTATTCTTTTCATATTTTATTTATTTTAAGCATCTAAATCATAAAACATAAAATAATAAAAATCATATACCTTGATTACACTTAACCATACCTTTGCACATCACAAGTATAATTGGGAAGACAATGAATGATTATAAGATTTAGTTTCACTTCCTAGAGGCTAGTGTACTAGAAGACAAAGGGTTGACAAAATTCGACTGAATTGCACGTGAACGCTTAGTGATTTGTATGGTTGAGTGTGTAACAACGGAAAATTTCGGTTGCTAGAAAATACCAAATGAAACCCATGTACACAGTTTTAAGCACGGATCCGTGCGAGGGCCGTGCTGGAGAAAACGAATCCGTGGTGCCCTGAACGGTCTTGTCGATCAGACAGGGACTTACTCAATCAGTAAATTGATGAATATTGCGATAATATGTGTATTAGATATTCCGCGAAATGATTTGATTCGATAAATTGTAAAAGGAGTAGAAAATGATGTAAATGAATTGAAATAACGGCAACGTCAACACGACAAGGAAGATCGGATTTAAGACGAATGCACAATTCCAAGATCTATGTTTTGACCCGAAGATTGAGTATATTGTATACAAAGTTCCAATGGCAAACTCCGCTTATCTTGTGCGAAGCATACATAAAATAACAAGAAAACTGTTCAACAAGGAGTACAGAATGAAGCTCGGTCTACCTCGTAAGCCAAAGATGAGATGCAAGGATGGTCAAGCCTGGATGTCTATCGATCAACTGTTTCTGATCAATAGATCTTGTCGACTGCACCAGATAATCTCTCGATCTCTGATCTGCTCCCTCTGCCTTGGGTAGCCTCTACTCAAAACTGCCAATGATCGCCAATGGATAGAACTGTATTTTCACCAAAGGACTGATCGCTCCTGCTGCCAATGTTCAGCTGCCAATGCTCAAGCAAATGCCTTCTGTCTTTGCTAAAAGGTGATGCTGCCAAAAAAAGCCCAAGATGATCCCCCTTTTTAGATCTTTGCCAACTGGAGTATTTATAGGTTCGGTAGTATGTGGAGAAAGCATGGTCCTGATGACACGTGTCTCAACCTTCAAAATACCATTGACTTGGCAAACTTTATGTTGAAACTGGTCATGTCGCATCATGTTTCTTGGGAAGGGGAGCAAAGTACGCTGTCGACCACTTTCGCTGAAGCTGCTTCATGATTACGCACAATACGCTCGTCAACGTATCGTGTGTGTGGATAGCAGGTGCATATCTGGTACTGCTTTAGTCAGCTTTACACTGTATTACACTTGTTTACGCTGCGTCACGTGGCAAAGCGTAACAGAGCATGGAAGTAGTTGATTCAAGCTATTTTACGCTCCTTTATGCCGCAAAGCATAATGGAGCATAAAAATGGTCAACTTTACAATAAATTACGCTTGCCTACGCTGCCTACGCTATGTAGCGTAATGAGCGTAAAGAGACCAATCTGCAAGAAAGAAGAAATCAATCTGCTGCACTTCCTTGGACTCTGACTTTGCTTTCCTTGAAGCTCGTTAGGCTACTTTGCGTAACGGAGCATAAGCTCAGCCCTAAACAAAAGACTTAGCAGAATATGCGACAAGTCTTTAAACTTTAAACTTCATCAAAATTGCTGAAGTAAGTTACTTTCTGATGTCGGGCTATGTTAAACAGAGTTACGCTGAGCGACACTATGCTATGTTGCGTAATGTAGTGTAAAGAGAGAAAACAAAGTAAGGTGGAAATTTGTGAGAGACTTGGAGACTTGATGCTGTGCGCCTCTTTGCCTTGTTTTGTTTTCTGGATTTCTGTCGCGAACTTTTTGCCCGAATCGTGAATCTTCGCCTTAGGCCGATTCGCAATTTCTACGGTGTTTCAATGATCCCTCTTTGTTGACGTTTAGAGGGCTTGCCCGAAAGATGTCGACAAAGAACACGAAACACCGGATGGGTAAAAGTACTAACAATGTTCTTCAATGGTTGCTCAGGTGTTGCCTTGTCAATGGAGAAGTGCAGAAATGAGGGAAATAGAGGATAGAAGGGTATGGGAAGGAATTCTTACAGAGGTAAGAGGAAAAAGATTCGGGGAAGATTCAAGTGAGGTTCGGGGAAGACGCAAATGAGTGAGCACTTAGGCTTTCTCCTGCGATTGCGTTTACATGGAGTTATGCCGTTATTTTTGTAGATGAAGGGGCTTGCCTAGACGAATTGTGTTGCATCTGCACAGCCTGAATGAGTTGTGTTTCATCCATTTTGCCGACCCCATAAGAATTTTTTTTTTGGCATCCAATAGGCGAGTTGCGTTACGCCAGTTTATGGACTTGATTGTAATGCAGATGCAGAAAGCGTATGTTGCGTATGCATGTTTTGCATAAGGGAAAAAAATGGTGGAGATGCAGGGAAGTAAGAGCTAGAGGTAGGATTATGAGGAAAACAGGGATGCACTCCTGAGTGGCCCGGCTAACCTAAGCAGCCATCTCAAATGCTGTTTGTATTTCACCGCTTAGATGAACGCACCTTTGGACGACATCCTCGTAGCAAGTAACCTGCAACCAAAGAAGAAAATAGAAGACACCATTGCTCGATCGAATCATCGGAGAGGTTGTTGAAACAAGTACTATTTGGGGCAAGACAGAGTGAGTGGGCCGTGAAGGAGGAACTGTAGCACGAGGCTAGAGTCTTCAACGTTGACGCTCGGCCCAGCATATCGTCGCCAAAGAACATCAGACTCAGTGCACCTGGCCGGTTATGCAAAGAACCAGCTAGGTGAATCTGTGAAGCCAGAGCCTGATAGTGATGATGAGCGGAGATCCACAAAGTTGTTGTTGATGAGAACTCCTTTGGGGCTCCGGTCAACGAAACTAAGCTCTCAAAGGTGCCACCGCTGCAGTGGGTGCAGTGACGGTATCTCCGAGGGGTCAGTAGTATGCCTTTCAGTACATCCAAGGAATTAGCAGAATGCCTGTGAGGTCGGGATGCTGGGACTGTCCCAACATCCCACCTCATTTGTTCTGCAGCCGCATAGAGACAATGATGTTCGCTTGACTCGCATGTTGGTGGTCTGTAGGTCTCAGTTTTAAATCCTGGTAGACTGCCGTTGCTGGTTTTAAGTCTCAGCAGACCATGGTCCCAGTTTAAAGTCTGGGCAGGCTGAAAAGTGCTAGTTTTATGTCGTAGCGGACGGTGGTAGAACTGATTTATGGTCTCAGCAGACCGTGTTGTGGATGTCAGTTTTATGTCGTGACTCAGGGACAAATCTATGCTAGTTTCATGTCTTAGTAGATGGATACTTACCTGTGCCAGTTTTATGTCTTGGCGGATAGTCGATGCCAGTTTAGTGTCGTGGTGGACGCGTGCAGGAAATACCAGTTTTACGTCTTGGCGGACCTGTACAACATTGCTAGTTTTACATCGTAGCGAACGATTGCAACTTACTAGTTTTACGTCGTGGCAGATGATTGTTGCCAGTTTAACGTCGTGGTGGACACGTGTAAGCAGTGCCATTTTTATGTTGTAGCAAACGATCAGTGCCAGTTTAGCGTCATGGCAAATGTGTGAGAAGAGTGCCAATTTTACGTCATAGCGGACGATTGTTGCCAGTTTAGTGTCGTAGCGGATGGTTGTTGCCATGCCTGATGTTCACACTAGATATGCAGCTAAATGTAGTACCACTTCAGATATATATGATTCACGGGATTTGGTAACTCGTTGCAGTTGATATCTGCTAGCTTGAATGCGCCGTTTCCATACACATCAGCTACCAAGAAAGGGCCTTCCCAGTTTGCAGAGAACTTGCCTATTGGTTCGTGAATGGCCTTGAGAACCAAATCTTCCTTCTTGATAGGATGTTGTTGAAGATTATGACGGTGCTTCTGCCTCTGCTTATCTTGATACTTTTCGATGGTATCAAGCGTCTGTATTCGTTTCTCCTCTACTGAATCCAAATCCATGATCCGAGACTCAGTGTGTTGAGCCTCATTTATAGTTGTGGAGAGGACCATTTGCAGAGAAGGAACTTGTAATTCGAGGGGCAGCACTATCTGTAGCTATTCTACATGTGGTACGGTACGCCCATAGCACATAGAGGATCTTTTCATGTCACCGTCTCTTGTTGCTGTCGAGCATTTTCTTAAGTAAGTTAATAATGACCTTGTTTGTAGCTTCAGCTTGACCATTCGCTTGCGGGTAGTAAGGCGAGGAAAAAGATTGTTTGATCCCAAGATTGTCACAAAAGGATTTGGTTTCTAGACTGCTAAACTGTGGCCCATTTTCGGTCACGATAGTCATCGGGAGGCCAAATCTGGTTACAATGTTATCTAGAATGAAGTGACAGATCTGTTGCGACGTGATCTTTTGTAAAGGGATGGCTTCCACCCACTTCGTGAAGTACTCAGTGGCGGTGATTATGAAGTTATGACCTATGGAAGATTTTGGTGTGATAGGCCCTATAATATCTAATCCTCATCGTTGAAAGGGCCATGTTATTTGAGTCGTGTGTAGTTCTGTAGGCGACACGTGTATAAGGTTCACGTAATGTTGACACGTGTCACACGCTTTAACATTCGTAAGACAATCTTTTTCCATGTACGGCCAATAATACCCTAAGCGACAGATTTTAGAGGCCATGGCTCATGGCGCTACGTGTCCTTCGCATAATCCCTCGTGGACTTCGCCGACTATATGTTGTGCCTGGTCTTTGTTAACACAGGTAAGCAGTACTCCATCAAAAGAGCGTTTACAGAGGGTACTGTCTCCCATGATGACGTACTGCCTAGCTTGCTTGCGAATAGCATCTTTCTGTGCACATGTTAACTCGTGTGGTGGTTTGCCATGCAAGAGGTAAGTTTTAATGTTGTCGTACCACTCTGGCGTTCTATCCTTGAGCAGTGAAGATATTTGCGCCTTTGCACCACTTGAATGATAGGATCTATACAATCTGTTATTAATGCGAGATAGGTGTCGAACAGGTGCGATGGCACGTTTAAAGCTAATGTAGCCAGTGCATCGGCTAGCGTGTTATCGTTTTGGGGCACATGTTGGGCATCGATCGTTGTGAACTGCTTCAGAAGATCTTTAGCCATATCGCAGTAGGGCTGTAAATGTACAGCCTTACACGCGTAGACTCCTGTGATTTGATTTATAACAAGCATCGAATCGCCCCTAATCACCAGGTGTCTAACATCAAGCTCTTTGGCTATTTGTAATCCCCTGAGGAGTCCCTCGTACTCTGCCACATTGTTCATATAGGGGAAGGTTCAAGCAGTAAGCGTGAAGATGCACATCCTCAGGTGATAGCGTAATGATCGTGGCGGAACTATCGCCTCTAGTGGTTGAAGCTCTGTCAAAATATAACGTTGCTTCGGGGCTTGTTAAAACAGGGCTTAAACTATGTACATGATCATCTAGAAATTCAAGCTCTATGGTTGCCTGACTGTCAATAGGCGAGGTTATTAATTGGTTAGCTATCGCTTGGCCTTTCGTAGAAGATTGACCAATATAACGCAGATTGAATTTTGCTGTGATAGCTTTCCAACAGGTTATTTTACTACTTTCGTACAGATTATGCGTAATAGCCCTAAGGATGTTATTTTTGCAGATTATGTTGACATGGATACGAAAGAGATAGTGTCTGCACTTTTGGAGTGTAAACACTAACGCTAAGCAATTACGCTCTACTTCATTGTACCTCGTTTCATATGCACATAGAGCATGACTCAAGTAATATATGGGTACTTCTAACCCATCATCTCTCTTTTGACGGAGTAATGCAGTTAAGGCTACGTCTGATGTTGCGAGGTATATGTAAAACGGTTGATCCCTTTGTGGTAGGAATACTGTTGGCAAGCATTGAAGTTCTTGCTTTAAGTTATCAAACGCACGTTGACAATCGTCTGTCCATTCAAAATTAACCCCCTTTTTAAGTAAGTGCTGCATAGGGTGTAACTTATCTGTTAGTCTCGAGATGAACCGCCTGATAAATTGTAACCTCCCTTGCAAACTGTGTAATTGCTTGAGGTTTGTAGGGGGTGTCAATTCAACAACGGCCTTGACTTTGTCAGGGTCTACTCATATACCAGTTTCCTTTACCACAAATCCAAACATGCGTCCGGTTTTGACGCCGAATACGTACTTCTTTGGGTTGAACCGGAGGTCATATTTAGAGCATCTTTTAAGGACTAACTCCAGATCTTTTGAATGATCTTTTGACCTTATAGACTTAACAGCTATGTCATCAACATAATCATTCAGTCTCCCTAGGAGGTAATCGCTAAAGATATATGTCATGGCTCGTTGATATGTAGCTCCGGCATTTTTCAAACCGAAAGGCATCATGGTGTAATAAAAGGTCCCCCAGGGTGTCATAAAGGTAGTTGCTAACTGGTGTTTTGGGTTGATGTGTATTTGATTGTAGCCTAAGAAGCCATCCATGAAGGAAAAAAGCGCATGCCCAGTGGTTGTATCTACTAGTTGGTCGATACTCGGTAATGAGAAATTATCCTTGATTGTAGCTTTGTTCAGGTCTCGGAAGTCTATGTAGATGTGTATCCCTCTGGTCTTTTTAGGAACAACTACAATGTTAGATACCCAGTCTGAGTAATCGACCGCACAAATAAAATCAGCCTGGTACAGTTTGGTGATCTCATCACACACTGCTAGCGCAAATTTTGGCTTTATTTTTCATGCTTTCTATTTAACTGTTTTGATATGGGGGTCTAGAATTATGTTATGCTGTATTAATCTTATGTCTAGCCCAGGCATATCTTCGTATGACCATGCAAACACTGTGATGTTGCTCTGAAGGACCTGCTTTATGTTATCATGTACCTTTTGGTCTAGTAAAGAACTAACCTTAAGAGTTTTAGTCTCACCCTTATGTGTAACCACAGAGACCTCATTAAGGGGGTCCTCTGTTACATCTCCAGGTTCTAGATCTAGCATGCCCGTCGATTGTTCTGGCCAGTCTAGAGATGTTTCCGACGTGGCTATGGTTGCATCATCAAGGGCAAGGTTAGTTTCTACTAGTGTGGGATCAAATTGTCTAATGGTTTCCCCGTGTGGGCCTGTTAAGACTAGAAGCGTAGATAAAGTTTTGTCCATTTGGCAGTTGTCCTGCAAAATTGTCAAGTATGAAAATAATTAGAAAAAATGCTAAGTTGGATGCGATAAACATTTAGCGTATAACGCTTGGTTTAGTTTAAAGAGAAAAAGGATGTGATGTGATGTTGCTGAATGTGAAAAGCGAATTGAATTTTGAACATCGTGAATAGCCTATAATTAATGCGACCTGATTACGAGGAGATAAGATGCAGTAGTTTAAGGTCGTTTCGAACCGTAATGCATGCGATATTTATCGCAATTAATGCCTTGATTTTCGGGTTCTAGCTCATACTAATATCAGTATTTGGGCAAGTCTCGCTTAAATCAGGCGTCAAGTCGATTAATTTTGCATATAAGTAGGTAGTTCTTATCGAGAACAGGCTGTTGGCTATTGCAAATTTGAATTCTCAGCTGTCACAGAGAGGAGGAAGAGCAAAAGACTACAACACGTTATTTGTGAAGGTATTCAGGTGTGAAGGTATTTAGGACTACAACAATGGGGCCGAAAGTTAGAGGAAAGAATGCCAAGTTGGCCAAAATCGATGAAGTACAAGGGAGCCTGCAGCGTGCTTCGCAGGCCTTGGTTGAAGTGAGGGATGTTACTCCCCTGAATCGGTAGGCTAGCCTTTGCTTACTCGTATTGCTTCCTATGATATGCTTTTTGTTTTTTTTTCTTTTTGTGTTTATTCTTTTTGCGTCTTCTACGTAAACTAGAGTTTTATGCTATAGACCTTGTATTGAAGCGAGGGTTTAGACAACAGTGTTGCGTCTATCGTTGTTGTCTGATACAGACCTTGTACTATTACAAGGGTTTCGACGATTTCGGCTATACGGCTAGAGCATAATTTTGTAAATTTTCCTATGGTTTAAGTATGCAATCGAAATCTAGATGGTAATGTGTTTATTTTCTATACAGTGTCATGGTGAAACCCATCCTAATCGTTTTGGACATAGTCAGGGTTTTATGTTGTATAAACCCTATCGTACCCAATGTTTCTCATCCTCAGACTTGGTTGCAGGGGAAGGCTATATGGTTCTGAAAGGGTGCGCTGGAGTTTTTGCAGTTTTTACTGCGTAACTTCAGCATTATTATGTGGTCGCATCTATCGGGCGATGTGGCCGGTGCTATTTTGGAACATGTGTTAGTGGGTTCTACACAAGGCGTCCTGGCTTTTTTGACAGACGGGGCTATTGATACTGGGTGTCCTCAAGACCGCGAACTTAGTGCCAGAGGGTTGAGGTGCTTAAGTTGGATCTGGGAGATGCCCAGATTTAGCTACTATCATGCGTACAATACTTTGTTCATGGCTCGTCATGTTTCGACCTACTTTCAGAATCCTCCAGGCACGGTGTATTATTCGGGCGGGTAAGTTGTTTGACTGACGGTATTGTCAATATGTTTCTAATGTCTGAATTTGCAAAGCGTATAATAGTAGTGTGTTATATGATACAGGTTTTTCATCAACGCAAACGGGTTAGTAGGCAATGGTAATACATTTTCTTGGACCGAAATGGCAATAAAAGAGTTTATGTCCACCAGCAACGTACGCGCTGGTGTAATGGGGCAAATGGCTTTCGACATTCACGAGTATCCCACCCGTTATTCTGATTCCTTCAAAAATTGTCAGAATCTCAGGTGGGTACATGAAGAATGGACTTTGAACCCACCCCTTACCCTCGCGGACGTGCAAAGGAAGCTCCCTCCATTTCCTTTACCATTTGGCCCTGGTAAGGTTTTGTTGCTACTGTTAGTTATAGGATATTATATTATTTTTTTTCTTGTTTAAAATTCTACATAACAGTGTTTTCACTAAGTTGACATGTGTCACGTATTATCAGTTAGGGAATCCCGGGAGATTACCATCACTATTTCCGGCCACGAGGCGAACACCCTCCTTTTCAGCTATGGCGACATAAAGGAGGCACAATGCTAGCTCGGCCATGTGGCGGCCCCAATTGCGTTGGTCACCAAGCTGCGGGAAGCAAGACTGATGCATTTATTCTTAGCCGTAACCCCTGATGTCTCCGCAAGCGAAATGTTAACCCTAGTTAACTCCTTTAGCGAGGGAGTTGAACGTTTTTGCACGCGTGTGTGTCACATACGTGTAAACTTTGATATTGACGCTCAGCTGTTCACTGATCTCTTTGGTGTCCCCTCTGACGGTATTCCCATAGAGGAAAAATTGAGGAGGAGTGTCAAATGTCAGGAGGAGCTGGAGGAGTGGCTAGGGACCAAGAAGGAAACCAAGGGGATCCCTTGCGAAAAGATCGAATTAGAGATCGCCAAGACTATTTATCCCCTCTTTCGAGCTCGAGCCTTCCCCAAAACACTCTCGCAAGGAAGGTTCTTTACTATAGAACATGCCCGTATTATGCGAGAGGTGATGGAGGAAGGGACCCAATTTGACTAGGCAAGCTATTTCGCTGAGGGGTTACGCACTGAAATGGTGAGACTCTGCCAAAAGCTCGAGTCACGTTTCAGTGTGCACTTCGCCTTCTTCATAGCTTGCCTCCGGCATTTTGCCAAATTTTTGGTTGTCCAAAGGAATGGGGTATGGGTCCTACAAGACCGAGACCAGTTATCCAAACCTTGGATTTCTCATATCTTCGGCACTACCCGGGCATAGGATCCTTCGGAAGGAATTGGGGAGTCGCTGTCTGTAACAACTAGGGATTTGGTGGCACCTTGAATGCAGGGCCTTGACAGTGTAGCTAGGGCGCTTCCCACTTACACTGGTGATGCATCATGAGGGAAGCGTCTTGCTGCAGAGATAGTAGATGCCTTGGTTCAGCGTAAAAGGGCTCTCTTAACCGAGGCGCCTACGGAACCAGCAGGTGGCACAAACAGAACTATGCAAGTCAGAGTTCAGTGGAGTAAACCTCTGCCTGGTAAGCATAAAAAAACATAGTGAAAGTTATGGCAATTATTGTATTACGCAGCTTTATTCAAGGTATTCTAAAATCATTTAAGTGTGTTATGTGGCATGAACAGGGAGACTTACGGAACGGTTGACCCCTGAAACAGGGGCAGTGGTATTACGGAGTGGGGAAGGGGCCCTAGTTTTGGAAGAGGAGGCCTCGGTTGTTAGAATAAGTGATGCACAGACCCTTGTGCGTGAGGAGAGAGAGGAGGTGGAAAACATTGATGCACTCCCCACTGTTACAAGCAAAGGTAATCAGTGTATTAGAATTTTTAAGGAACTCTGTCAATAATTAGAAATTTTAACTTAGTTACGCTACAGATGAACAAGGTGCATCCTCGTCTACCGTTGTCAGCAGAGCGTGGGGGGAATTCCCTGATAAGTTTACCTTCATGGAAGGCATTGTCAATGATATGATCGAGTGCCTCGAGCACGTGGATCCTGGAGCTGGTATGTTACTGCTATAACACATTTATTTTATTATAAGGTTATAACTTTTATTTACGCTTAATAATATTTGTTATCAAGAGCTCACCGTCGATGGGACCCTACCGAGCCTATTGGCCTGGACACAGTGGAGCCTTCATCAGACGGCGCAGTCGTGCCACGCAACATTTATGAGGAAATGCGTAAATGTGCGTTACGCTCGACCCGCTCCTTGTGGGAGAGTCAAAACGTCAATGAAGACCTCTGGAAGAGGCTGAAGAGGTCAGAGACTTAAAATCATGATGTGAATTCCTACAGGCGCGAGGAATTGGCGAAGAGGACTGGCGGATGGCTGTTATTGACTATGCTCGCTACTGGACCGTAGTCAGAAACAGCGTTCAAACCAGTCAGGAATTGGTGGAGCAAAGGATGCAAATAGAACTCTTGGCCCAGAAGAACCAGGACTGGAAGGACTTTTGCGCAAGCGTCCAAGAGTGGGGGTAGAAAGAAAAAGATCACAAGCATCTGTATAAGCGAGAAAGTCTTGGTTATCATCAGCACTATCGAGATTCTGCCGTTGAAGCTCAATCCTTGCGGGTTTTCCTCGACGTCATTAGTGCATCTAAGGCCTTTGAGAAGTTCTAGGAGCAAGTGACGGTAAGCGCATCCTCAGAAAGGGAAATTACTCTTCTCGGGGAAGAGACTACAGTTCCCACTTTCTTCCCTGAACCACCCCGATGGACTAGCGTGGAGAAAGGGAAAGTGAAGGCTGGAACTATTCTGGGGGATGGAGTTTGGTCTGAGCTAACCGAAGACGAAATCATGCAACGCCTGTGGGTTGGTTTAGACCAACTCCCCTTTGCTGCAGATGCAGGACCATCACGAGTAAGTTTGAAATGTTATTGGATCTAAATTTTTTGGTTTATCCTATCATGGTTTTTTCTTATGTATTTATTGTATGTAGGTTCAAGGAGTGGATGAAGAAGGTGAATAGGGTGAGGAGCGTGTTCAGGAAGAAGAGCGTAATGACGCAGACCGTCCTCTTGGGGAGCCAGTGTTAGTGCAAGAACCCCGTGAAGATGACATTCCTCACGAAGGAATACTCTCTAAAAAGGACGGCCCACTCGAGGATGATGTGTTAGGGTTAGAGGTAGACTTAAGGGATACTGGTGACAGTGGTACTAGGGGGGATGCGTGATTGTGATTACGCATGATTTTATTGATGAAATTTGGACAATGGTAATATGAATGTTGGCGAGATTACTCATGAGATTTTGTTTATTGTTTTTATTCAATTTTATGTCTTTATTTTATGTCTTTACTTATATAAAGCGTAAATAGAATAGGTTGCATTATTATGACTGTAGGATGGGATTGCTAGTTTTAGGCCGTTGCGGGCCATCGTGTAGCGTTTGCGTAAGATATAAACGAATGAACTCTCTAGTTTTAGGCCATTACGGGCCGTTATTAGTTTTAGGCCATTACGGGCCATCGTTAGTTTTGGGCTGTTGCGGGCCATCTACGTACGTCTGGGAGTGTAATTAATAAACATATACATATCTGCGTAATCATGCTAACATGACTAGTAGAAGTCAAAAAGCTTAAATGGCGTAGAACGAGGAATGTAAATAGCGTAATGGATAGAAAATGTAAATAGATGTATGTTAAAGAAAAATGACAATCAAATTTGATAAGCATAAATGAAAAACTGGTAAAAATATAACGATGTGCGTAAACACCACTCAGATTAATCACCAACCCGTAATTGTTTTTTTATGGTTTTTACGTTCATTGGTGCGTAAGGGCGAGGAGGTCTATGACCTGACTCTTCCACATTTTCCTCTTCTCCCTGAAATGATAAGTCTGCCCAAGCTAGGCTGTCATCATTCAGTTCGACTTGTTCGGGGGGTTGGACATGGATTTGACTTTTGGGCATCTCGATCTCCGAACCCCGTTCCTCCTCAACGTTGTTGATAGTCCTAGGAGTTATTTCATCACTGTGTATTACTACCTCTCCTCCTGCGTAAGGTAGGTGTATCTCTTGATGTATTGGTGACGAAACTACCCTCAGTTGGGCCAGCCAGGACCTCCCTAGAATCAGGTTGAAACTAGGCATCTCCTCGACAACGAGAAATGTGGCATCTGTTGGGAATTGATCCCTTGCCACAAATTCGATACGCACCATCCCCTTGACTTGCACCCATGCCCCGTTGAATGACTTTAGGCATGATGTCGTTTTAGGACTGATCTGGTTGACTAGGCCCAACTTATCCACTATAGGATAAGGGATGACATTCGCAGCCGTGCCATCGTTAACGTGCACCCTCTGGATCCGATATTGACCAACCCAGATGGTGATAAACATGGGTTCTATCATTACTCAATCTTTCTCTGGATCATCTTTGATGGATTTATCATGAAAGGTCAAAGGGGTTGTTTTAGGTTGCTCAGCGGCAGGAGGAAGCATGATAGCGTGTATCGCTTCCTCTTCTGCTGGTAAGCCTTCATCCACTAGTATGGATGTCATCATACGAACCATAGCCTCACGGTGCTTTTGGGATGTCATGAGCAAGTCATAGAGGCTCAGCATTATGTTCTTTTGTTTCAGAGCCTGCTTGACTTGCGTAAATGCGTCAAGGAGCTCCCGTTCTCAGCTGGGTTGTTTATCCCCTCTATCTTCTTCCATTCGCTCTAAGAGACGAATCTCCCAAGGTGGAATAGCGTCATTCGGAGGGTTATGTTTCTTTCTGCCGAGGGGAGGTGGCTGTGTTTTTGTACCCTTGTCTTGTTCATAAGTTGCAGGCGTAGGGATAGAGGCCAAGGGCCTGGGCTTAGTGAAGCCTAGCGTAAAGTGGTTTTTAATAGCATTAGATGACACATCCCCTTCCTTTTTTTTATTTGGTGGCGGTTGGTGGTTTTGGTTAGAAGCTTGTCCCTGTGTAAATGGGGCAGCCAGTGGTCTTGGTACCCTAAGGATAAAAGGCACCTTAGGAGTGGGTGCGGACGTAGCCATGGCTTTATCGTTAACATGAGATCAGGTTATGGCTGGAGAGGGTGCCCGAATAACAAAGGGTGGCCTCGAGATGCCGGTAACCGCTGGTGAAGAACTTGCCCCTTGGGGTGAAGTGGTAGGTACACGTAAAACAAAGGGTTGTTTAGGCGGTGCCTTCCCTTCACTGTCCGTACTTACCACGTTGATTGTGTACGGTGTGTTATTTGCGTTTAACGGGTCTTTGTACACATGAACGCCTGGTTTTTGGGACGTGTTAGACTACTGCCGTCTAGTTTAAGAGAACCATCGTCAATCATGCATTGAATGTCATCTTTCAACACCCAACAGTAATCGGTATCATGACCACACAACTGATGATAGTCACAAAAATGGTCCAGCTTAAAAGATTTCGGAACTGGTGGTTCGTTAGGTAGGGCTAAAGAAGGATTCTTCAGCAATTCACAATGACGCCTGTGACACTAGAGAGCTTCTTCAGATACCTTTTTATTCTAAATGTATCTTGCCCCTAATAATTGTTTCAACAGTTACGAATGTTTTATAGGCAGGGCTGTATATTTTGAGCGATCTTTACGCTCGAAGTTTGGCCTTTGGCTGGGGGGGCTTTTCAGGGGCAGGTGTGTTCTGATTGGTGCTGCTTGCACTAGCCAAGGTCTCGGTAGACGCTGTGGGTGCCTTCTTGTTATTCTTGTTTTTAGCACCCTCAGCCAACGCAGCTACTATCGTTGTTGTTGCTGTACCCTTATCTTTACCCTTATTATTGGCATTTTTATAGGCCACGTACGCCGGGTCTTTACTAGCCTCAGCAGCATCCTGGATGCTCTTAATTTGGGCAAAAGCCTGACTTAAGGAGCTAGGGGCAAGGTAATACAATTTAGACTTAATGAAGTTGTTAACTGCTCCTTTGAAAATAGCCAGCAGATGGGCTTCCGTGATAGGCTCACAGATTTCATTCAAAGTAGTGGTCCATCGCTGTATAAACCTCTGGACTGGTTCAAGTGGATCTTGCTTCACTCCCATAAGTTGATCTAGTGTGACTTCTGGCTTTAAATTGTACTTAAAGTGAGTCACGAATTGTGTTAGGAGTTCTTCCAGGGTTGAGATGGAAGAGCGAGGAAGCGCTCGATACCAGTCCAAAGCTTTTCCTACCAGAGACATTGCAAAGACACGGATAATTGTATGAGGCCATTGCTGCAATAACAAGGATTCAGACCTGAAGGTAACAAGGTGAGCGTTAGGATCTCCTTTCCCATTATATTTAGTAAAATGGGGCAACGACATCCTTGGAGGCAACGACAGCATAGGAACCGATGGGCTGATAGGATCATCCTGGTAGAAATCCATGATTTGTATCGTATCAGAGCTAGCAGCTTTAAGGCACTTAACCTCCTCAATGAGGGTCTGGATAAGCAAAAAGGCTTGATCCATACTTGGTGATGAAGAAGTTTGCGGAAGAGGAGCAAGGGGTTGGACTGAAAGGGCAGTGCCAGGCAATGGGAATGAAGCGATGGCTTGGCTAACAGGTGGTGCAACATGGACTGTCCCTACAGACGGAGCTACCTGTGGAAGCCACCACCCACCAGGTTGAGCAGAGAGATTCGCTGTCACCGGGTGTGTAGGATGGAGATGGTAGGGGTATTGCAGGTTTATTTGTGGGACATGCATGGTAGGTGCGGCTAAGGGTTGCACGCCGTATAACACAAATTGATTATGTAAGATGGGCAGGATCCACTGACTAGCCGTGGGCTGTTGAATGGATTGCTGCGATTGAATAGTGGTGGAGATCTGTTGCCTTGCAAAGGGTTGCATCGGATTTTGCACCGGGCGGGTTAGAGGTGTGGTATGAGGTTGCACGTGGGGAATAAAATGGGGTGCGGTGGACGTAGGTACCACCAATACTGATTACACATGGTGATGAGACTGCCCCCATGTTATTTTGAGATGGTATTTGCACTTGCAAGACTGATGATTGTGTAGTGGCCTGCGGGATGATAGGAATGTGGGTTTGGGCGGTTGTGACTAAGTTGAGAGGGACGGCTTCTCTAGTGAAAGGAAATAGGGGATTTATGTATGTGTGGGGGTTGAGGGTATGGTATGAATCCGCGTGTTCAGATTGGGCTGCGAATTCATCTTCCTCTTTCTCCCCATTTTGAGGTTATAGAATGGAACGTGTAGCCTGACTCCTAGCCATAACCAGTTGAGTCAGGAGTTCAGGATAATGTTTAGTCAGAGGGATAATGTGATACGCGGTAGGGGTGAAATCTTGACCCCCTCTATGGACCAGCTCAAAATTTTGTTTTGCCTCAATCTCGGCTCGGCTAAGGGCAAGCTTTGCCTGGATCTTGACGTAGATGAAATTATATTCTTCAGGGGTCACAACGGTGAATACAGGATCTTTGCCCTGTAGTCTCAACGAGTGGTGTGACGGTCCCTGAGGTCCTATTGCGCCTGAAGCTAGTCTAGTGGTGGCAATGGGATTTACGGATGTGGCACTCGAGTTAGTGATGATCATGGCGGCAGTGGTTGCATATGCGGAATCCATTTCTAAGATAGGTTAATGATAAGAAATGACAGGATCTAAAAGGTAATGGCCAAACAGAACTATGATTTTGGCTTTTTACCCTATAGGATTCCAAAGGAATCGTTGCTGTGACCAATTTACACCACACGAATTTTCGTAAACTTCCCTAGAGGTATTACGTTTACATTTTTATGAGCGTGGGTATAGATCGCTTATAGGGCTACTTGTAAAATATGGATCGAAGCTTTAAGGCCCTCCTTCTAGCGCCAGAAAACTGTAACGACGGAAAACATTGGTTGCTGGAAAATACCGAACGAAACCAGTGTACACAGTCTTAACCACGGATCCATGCAAGGGTCGTGCTGGAGAAAACAAATCCACGGTGCCCTGAACGGTCTTGTCGATCAGACAGGGACTTACTCAATTAGTAAATTGATGAATATTGCGATAATATGTGTATTAGATATTCCACGAAATGATTTGATTCGATAAATCATAAAAGGAGTAGAAAATGATGTAAATGAATTGAAATAACGGCAACGTCAACACGACAAGGAAGATCGGATTTAAGACGAATGCACAATTCCAAGATCTATGTTTTGACCCGAAGATTGAGTATATTGTATACAAAGTTCCAATGGCAAACTCCGCTTATCTTGTGCGAAGCATACATAAAATAACAAGAAAACTGTTCAACAAGGAGTACAGAATGAAGCTCGGTCTACCTCGTAAGCCAAAGATGAGATGCAAGGATGGTCAAGCCTGGATGTCTATCGATCAACT
>MNCI01010715.1:522944-542167 GCA_015680685.1 Gnetum montanum | reverse complement strand
GCTTCAGCGGAAGTGGTCGACAGCGTACTTTGCTCCCCTTCCCAAGAAACATGATNCTTTATGTTGAAACTGGTCATGTCGTATCATGTTTCTTGGGAAGGGGAGCAAAGTACGCTGTCGACCACTTCCGCTGAAGCTACTTCATGATTACGCACAATACGCTCATCAGCGTATCGTGTGTGTGAATAGCAGGTGCGTATCTGGTACTGCTTTAGTCAGCTTTACACTGTATTACACTTGTTTACGTTGCGTCACGTGGCAGAGCGTAACAGAGCATGGAAGTAGTTGATTCAAGCTGTTTTACGCTCCTTTATGCCGCAAAGCGTAATGGAGCGTAAAAAATGATCAACTTTACAATAAATTACACTTGCCTACGCTGCGTAGCGTAATGAGCGTAAAGCGACCAATCTGCAAGAAAGAAGAAATCAATCTACTGCGCTTCCTTGGACTTTGACTTTGCTTTCCTTGAAGCTTGTTATGCTACTCTGCGTAACGGAGCGTAAGCTCAACCCTGAACAAAAGACTTAGCAGAATATGCGACTAGTCTTTAAACTTTAAGCTTCGTCAAAATTGCTGAAGTAAGTTACTTTCTGATGTTGAGCTATGTTAAACAGAGTTACATTGAGCGACACTATGCTATGTTGCGTAATGTAGCATAAAGAGAGAAAACAAAGTAAGGTGGAAATCTGTAAGAGACTTGGAGACTTGATGCTACGCGCCTCTTTTCCTTATTCTGTTTTCTGGATTTCTGTTGCGAACTTTTTGCTCGAATCGTGAATGTTTGCCTTAGGCTGATTCGCAATTTCTACGGTGTTTCAGAGTGTAGGGGTATTCATCGCTCATCACTAGCATCATTACTGGGGACTCTTTTTTTTTGAATCGTGCATTAGCTAGGCATAGTGAAAATCATTAACATTTTTGGATAAACCCTATGGTCAAAATCATTCTCAAAATACATATAATAATTTAAGCACATTGATATCTTATTCTAATTACAAAATGTCTTTTTCTCATAGGCATGATGATACTAAACTGCTAGTGCCTCAAGAATGCAAGGTGGTATATATTCATCTAGATGAGTATGTGCTTGACTTCACCTTCATCTTGCATTAGGATGAAAAACTCCAGTGGCGAGATATGGAGGGTAACATTGTATTGCCTCTTGATTAATCTATTTCTAGGATGTTGCTCCAAACTCTTAGGAAGTTGGGCATCCAAAAATTTCTAGAAGAGATTGTGCATGGCCACAACTATTGGGACTACCATTCCATTGAAACACAATGTAGGAGAGATCGACACTAGGAGAAGCACCATGAAGCTATGAAGGAAAAAGGGTTTACCAATGCCTTGTTCTTGCTGAACCAAAATGACAGTGAGGATCCTCTCTCTAGGATTTCTCAACATGAAGATTCTCCATGCCTTGACATTGGTGATGGGGGCTTAAACCTAAATATGCAGTCCACTATCAACAATCTTGGTTTGGGCAAAAGTAGGAGTCAAGGTAGGGGCTTAGGTAAGCATCATGATGACAAAAAACTTGATGATCATGGTTGTTATAGGCTGAGAGGAGGTGGCAAGCATAGTGGTGATGTTAGTCCTTCTTCCTCTCCATCCTCTTCATCTACATCCACTTCTTCTACCTCTAAATCTAATCAAAATTACAAGGAATGAAATCATGATGGAGGTGAATGATGGGACAACAATGATAATCGCAGAGACTACCATGAATGAAGGGGTAGTATGGGACATCATAGGCATCATCCAAATCATGATGATGATGAGCCCTTGTTGAAAACTCAAAGCATGCTCAACATCACAGAGGCTATTAGAATTCCTATTAGACATATGAAAGATATCCAAATCAAGAGGCTAGACATGAACAATATTTTCAAATTTGAGGGGGGATATAATTTAGATTCTCAAAAGCATTTACAACCCTTTCACGATACTTATGCCTTACAAAATATTGAAAATGATTAGCAAAAGCTCAAGCTATTTCCCAGAACACTCATAAAGAAAGCGAAAAGTTGGTATTGGTCTTTTGAACCAAAATAAATCTATCAATGGAGTACAATACTAAAATTGTTTAACGATAAGTATCAAATGTACTTTAGAGTGTCAAACCTATGAAGGCAAATCCAAGGCTAGAAACAAGGAACACATGAACCACTAGATGCTGCAATGGGTAGATATTATTCATTATTACACTAATGCCCTAGCCATGGTTACTCTTAGTGGGAACAACTTCATCATATCATAGATGGGATTTGCTCGGAAACAAGGAGAACTCTTGGGATCTACACCTAAGGGAGACTACCAAAACTAAGAGCCCATTAGATTCCAAGGTTGATAGAGTAGGTTGCAAAAGAAGAAGGTGAGTTGAGAAAATGGGAAAGTGCCGAGTAGTATAATTGGGACCATCGAAAAAGGGAGGTCCAATTTTGTGACAATGAGGGGGAAGCATCACTTGATGAGGTGGTGCATTAAAATTTTAATGTTAGATTAACATTTTGTTGTGATCTCGTGTGGTTAAAGAAAAAAAAAAAGAAAAACAAAGGAAAAAAGAAAAAAAAATAAAAAAATAGGTTGAAGAAAGCTCAAATGGGCATTAAGTAAAGCTATAACATAAAAAATTTTCAGGGATTCTCATCCCTCATCAGTATGTTTTGGAGCAAAGCTGTGGAATGCCATGAGTAGAAAGTGCTTGAATATGTAGTGTCCCAGCTTGAAATTTTTTGAAAAGATAAAGACAACTAATATTTTAAATGGGGCCCACTTGTTTTGGTCGAGATGGAGGTGGGACATTGTACTTGAATCTATTTTTAACAAGAAGAGAATGTAGCTTTCAAGGAATCCTCCAACATGTGACCACATCTAGAATAATGTTATAGAGTGTTAGATCTTTTTGACAAAGTTGAACAAGTATAAAGTTTATGAGAGCCCTCCTGTTTAAGGATTTAGTAGAAGGACTAAAATCCAATTTGAAAATGAGAGGGTCTAACTCCTAGGGTGAACGTCATGACTTTGATTGAGTTTGGTGAGACGAGATTGTATAGAGGAACTCAGAACAAGGCTAAAACAATAGACCAACAGGCATGAAGGATACCCTCGAGCATGAAGTTGTCGAAAAAGCTGAAGTTGAATCTACCGATCATCGCTGAGACAAGATTCCCTGATGAGGTACCTTTTGAGTTCCGCAACAATGATGGCTTTCTTCTAATGGAATGGATGCTAGGAAGTGAAAGATATGTATTGGTATGCATTCAAAGGTTTTTGATAACACTTAGTAGATAAAATACTAGTGTTGGCAAAATTGGGACTCTTGAAAAAAGTGACATCAAGGATATTTGTTGTGGAGTCAAACACAGTAGGGGTAATATTAATGGAAGGATAAAAATTAGCATACCATGACAGAATATGGGAAAGGAAGGATTGAGAACCACTCCAAATGCTAAAAGCATCATCAATGAATATTTTGAAAAATAAAAGATTTTTAGAATTTGGAGTAGAGAAAACTTGTTTCTCTATATGGCATAGAAAAAGGTAGGTGTAAACAACGGCCAAGTTACTCCCCATTGTAATGCCATCGATTTGTTTGTAGTGCACTCCATTGAACTTTAAGAAATGTTCTTGGAGAACTAGAGAAGCAAGCCTTAGGATGTCATTGCTATACACATTTTGCAAATGAAAGGGGTTAGTAGAAAAATATGATTCAACTATATCTTTAAGGGTAGAAAGGCCATGGTTTGTGGGAATGCTTGGATAAAGAGATTCTATGTCAAACGTAAAGAGAATAATGTTATGAGGTAGAACTTAGGAGTGTAAATCATGGATTAGGGTAGAGGAATCTTGTAGATGGTATCGTTGAGAACATAAAATAAAGAATAACAAATAATGGAGTAGGTAGGAGACGAGTTCAAGAACATAACCTGAGTAGGAGTAGATTGGATGGCCAACCAGAACAAGCTTATAGATTTTAGGGATTAAATAAAAGTTGTAAGGTTTGAGAGCCTAGCAATTGAGGAGGGTATCCTTAAAATCAAAGAAAACTCAAGGATACTAGTTGATAATGGAAGAAAGCTGACAATGGAGAGCTTCCCATAGAATGAAATCCACACAAAGATAGATGTCCGAATCAGAAAATTGTTTGATGGTCTCTTGAAAATACAAAGAGGAGTTAAGGACATAAGTACCAAGACTTTTATCAGCAAGTTAAATAACAATGCTTTCATCTTTTTGGAGTTTGTGAAGTGCTATGAGAAGATGACACAAAAGAGAAGGCCAATTGAAGAAATTTGCATAGGAAAGGGTAGCTTCAAAAGAATAGAGACAACAGTGAATAGATGTCTTGAGTTTAGAATTGAAGCTACTCAAGGGTGGATTCCATTTGCTAGGATGGTGGAGTTTCATTTTTGTAACCTGAGTTGTAGTAATAAATAGAGAAGAAGAAAAGACTTCTTCAAGTTTATTTTTGAAGAAGTTCCACATATAAAGAAGCTAAGCAAAGGTGGTAAATTCTTTAAGGATTGAAGTACAACCCATGGGGAGGGAATGAGGGATGAATTTTAAGCCAAAACCTAGAATCTTAATTTTTTACGTAGAGAGGGCATGCGATGAAAAGTTACATATTATGAAGTTAGAAATGTGGCTTTCAATTTTGCTAATGATTTTACGTGTAAAGGGAAAACGTGCGTAGAAATTCTAGCTAATGGTAGGTAACTAGAAAATTAAATATGAGTGAGGTGAGGGTTTCTGGGCATGTTACAAAAAACCTATGATGAGATAGTCTTAGCAGTTGTTCAAATGGTGCAAAGGTGAATTGTAGAGGATGACAGTTGGGGGATGCAACCAAGGTAGAGGGCCTAGAGGTAGGAGGCATGGAGATAGCATTTGTAGTTGGCAGGGAGGTCGTGGAAGTAGATGAAGGCAGAGATGTGTTTGTAGCTAGATGGGGCGAAGGAGTTTGGGGCCCAACCTCTTGGGAAGGATTGTAGGCTAGGCACTTTGAGTTTAAATGGGTAGAGCCCACATTTTGGGCATGTTATTTGTCATTCTTTTGTTGCCTATTATGATTTGACTACTGTTGATTGTCACAAATTGATTATCGTTGATGCATCTGATCCTAATCTCGTGCTTGCTATTTATGAAGGTTGGACCACTACTCATTTGACTAGTAGTTGTGAGATCACTATTGCTGCCGCATGGAAGAAGATTATTGTCATGAGTTGTTGTGAGGAGGATTTGTTCCTTGGGAATGTTGCACTGATTATGGATTTAACATTTGTTGGTGCTACAACACAGGCCTATGATTTTGCTACTAGGAAGAAGTGTCATTGAAAAATTACTAAGAATTTCCCGATTACTATCGATGAAGTTTCTGTCACAGGTTCCTACAAAATGAAATGTTGGCAAGGATGGCACCGTAGTCTTTTAGCCATTCACCAAATTTTTAGAACATGGCATTCCATTCCTGGTGGATAGTTTCTTTGCAAACCTCTTTAACCATGGGCATGGGATCAAGGTGGTTTGCTTTAGTTTCGGCAATGGATGCAGCATTCTTACATTGTTCCTATACTTTTCTCTGGTTTTTAGAGAAGATGTCAAATTAAAGCCTTTTGTTGATAAAAGATTCTTCCATCTTCTTCATGCAAGAGTGAAAAAGGATGTTCAGGAAGGTGGCTGGTTGTTGAATGCTGGAAATGCATTCCATCAACTTCTACACTACTTTATGTAGAAAAAACTCCACTTTTTGCTGGTGGGCTTCTGCAAAAGCATTTTCAACACAAAGGTAAGCTGCTTGGAGCTTGAGTTTGTACTATTTTTGGAGAGCAGAAAATTTTAGTTGGAGGAGGGCATCTCCTCTTAGAGAAGAAGCTTTGAGGCCAAGAGTAATGATACACAAGCTGTGAACTAGCAATTTTTCAGAGTGTAGTTACTCAATTCACTCCTTGTTTCAATAGGAATGATTAGCATCATAAAGGTGTTTGTGAAAACATTTAGTTGTAGTGTTGATCATTTCCATCAAGACCTTTGGAATTTGTGCAGAATCTTTGGAAGCAGGAATAGAAGATTTAGCATCATTGAGTTACTGATGAAGGGAAGTACATTTAGACTAAACTTGATTAAGAAGATATTGAGTTTTTGCAAGTTGTTTCTAACATTGAAGAATATCTGCATGATGCTTGTCTGCTTGACATTTGGTTCTATAGAAAGAATCAAGAAATTTTTCTATAAAACTAAAAGGATCATTGTGCATTGGGTAGCTAACAAGACTTGGACCTAATGATAGGTTCTTGTCATGCTTCGTTGAAGAATCCAATGGATGCAATCGTATTCGTGAAGAGCTAGCAGTGGGATCTGCATCTAAATCTTGTTGAGAAGTAGCAAGAGTTGGAAGACTAAAAGAAAAAGATTGCTGATCTGCTGAGCTCATTTTCTTTAGGCAATGAGATAAATAGAAATTTTAAGGTTAGATTAAAATTTTGTTGTGATCTTGTGTAGCTAAAAAAAATAGAAAAAAAATAAAGGAAAATGAAACAGATTGAAAAAAGCTCAAATGGACATTAAGGAAAGCTACAACATAAAATTTTTTCGAGGATTCTCACCCCTCATTAGTATGTGTTGGAGAAAAGCTATGGGATGCCATGAGTAGCAACTACTTGAATATATAGTGTTCTAGCTTGACAAATTTTAAAAAAATAAAGATAACTTATATTTTAAAGAGATAAAGATAATTAATATTTTAAAAAAATAATAAAGATAACTAATATTTTGAAAAGATAAAGACAACTAATATTCTAAAAAGATAAAAACAACTAGTATTTTAAATAGATAAATACAACTAATATTTTAAATATGCCCCACTTGTTCTGACCAAAGTGGGGGTGTGATATTGCACTTGAATCTATTTTTGACGATAAGAGAACGTAGATTTCAAAGATTCCTTTAACATGTAACCACATCTGAAATGACATTTTGGAGTGTCAGATCTTTTTGGCGAAGTTGAGCAAGTACAGGGTTTAGGGTTTAGGGATTCAAAAATCTATATCTAAAATTTTGGCTAAGGTTGACAAAATGTGGGAATCTTTGGATGAAAGATTTCAAATTGCTCTAAAAATTGTGAAAGAATCCAAAAAAACAAGGTAGTGATCGTGACCATAGGAGAAGGAAAGAAGCTGAACATGCCTACAAAAGGGATAAAGACAAGGCTATGGTAGTAGAAAAGGTTGTGGATTCAGAATTAGATGATGATAGTGTGTGTGACATTTGTTAATAGGAACATCCCAAGGGATGTTGCCTTGTTATGTCACACTTATAGGAATTTAGGGTGTATGCTTTGAATCCTAGACTAGCACCAAGGCAAGCACACAGAAGGTTACCTTATCCTCAAGGAAACCCAAGGCAGTTCCACCAACAACAATAGGATTATTATCCAAGTGAAGCTCCACCATAACTGTATGATTAGTATCAGTAGTGGCAACATCCACAGTTGTGGGGGATGCCACCACTAAGGCAACAGTATCCTTACAGGCAACTAGATCTGTATGGGTATTATGTTTAGCAACCAATGTCTTTGCATGACTCTTTTAGTCATGCTTCTTTTTGGCATCACTATTACCCTCTAAATTATTGCAGAAATCATTCTCCATTTACTAGAGGGAAAACCCCATATCCCACTCACCCTTCTCATCCTTCAGCATATGCTCCTGCATCCTCAACCCAGTTACCACTTGCTCCATCTATGCAAGGTGAGCTTCCAGCCTAGCCACAACAATGTAATGCTACTAGGGCCATTAACTCATAGCTGCCTCCTGAATCTAGTGGTTTAGAATCAAGATCATTCTTTCGAACCAAGAGCCTTACTAAACTCTTAACTACTTATGCAGCTAGTCACTCTATATCTCCTTCATTCTATGAATCCATTCCTTTATAGAGCCCTTCAAACCAAACATCTCTCAAGATCTGCACAATTATGTTAACCCACACTATATTTTATTGGATCAAGGGTGACAAACTTTCTAAGAAAAGAGTTGATCTTGGAAGTCCTCTCATCTATTTGTAGATTGCTGAGCCATGTAAGGCTCTTCTTGACTCAGGTTTTGGAGTTAATCTAATTTCTCATAAAATGTACAACGCTTGGAACTTGCCTCCTCTCAAAAAGAGTAACATCTATTTAGAATTAGCAGATTGGTCCATGACTATTCCTTTGGGATTAGTAGAGAATATTATGGCCATTGTCTATGGGTGGTTGTATCTTACCAATTTCTTGGTAATCAAAGTTGACAATTGCAAGGAGGACTTCCTAATCATTATGGAAAGGTCTCGATTAAGCACTGTAGATGCACAAATGGGCATGATAGATCTTTCCCTATAGATTTCTAAGGAAAATGCATTTGGAAAGATTGAGAAGAAGCGAGTTCCATGCATCACATACAATGATACAGGTTACAATTGTGTGCAAAAACTTTTGTCTATTAAAAGCACATCAACCAATGCATGTAGATAATGTATAGAGGAATCTAAAATCCAGAAGTACCTATACACAACAACCACAAGATATGAGGGAACCTAGTGGTTGATAGTTGTTCTAAAAGTAGCATACGTTGCATGGAACCTACTGAGAGCTTAACTAGTGCCTATGTTAAAGAAATAGATGAACTGGAGTAAGTTTATTACCAACTCTATGATGATGCAAATGATCATACTAATTGGAGAGAGTTGGAAATCCCTAAAAATTTTAAGGAAGAGCCCTTAGAGTTTAAAACTCTACCTATTGGCATGAAGTATGCATTTTTGGAAAATGGCAAGCTGGTAATCATCGATGCCAATCTTGCTTCTGAATAGAAATGGATGTTGTTGAGGGTGGTCAAAAAATGACGAACAACCTTTACTTGGTCATATCCTGAACTCACAAGGATTAATCCTAGCATATGCCAACATTGTATCTATACTAATCTGGCCATGAACCCAAAAAGGTAGTTGTAGTGGTGGTTGAAGTCCAAATTGAAGTAGATCATCAAAGAGGAATTGAACAACTTCTCAAGGTGGGGTTTATCTATTCCATTGTGGATAGTGAGTGAGTTAGTGCACTCATGATTGTGCCAAAGAAAGGTTGCAAGTGGTGGGTTTGCATTGAATTTTGGCTATTAAATATGACAACATTCAAAGATCACTTTCCATTATCATTTGTGGATCAAGTGTTAGACACTATATATGGGAATTATTATTACAATTTTTTGGATAGTTATAGTGGCTATAATCAAATCTAGATTGCGCTAGAGGATTAGGCCAAAACAAAATTCAAAAGTTCCTAGGGGACTTTCACATATTGAAAGATTCCTTTTGATCTATGTAATGCTCTTGCAACATTCCAATGCTTGGTCTTGAACATTTTTTAGTAACAGATTGGTTGTAGTGTGAAAGTCTTCATGGATGAATTCTCCACCTATGGTGCCACATTTGAGCAAGCCTTGGACCACCTTGAGCAAGTGCTTAAAAGGTGTGTAGAGATGAATCTTCAGGTCAATTAGTAGAAGAGCAATCTAATGGTCTAGGAGGAGATTGTATTGTGGCACTAAATTTCTCAAGTAGGGAATGAGGTGGATCTTGAAAAGATAAGGGTCATCTTAGGAATAACTAGCCAACTAGAAATTATTAAAGATGTTTAGGTATTCCTTGGACACATTGGCTATTACCAACGTTTGATAGAGAATTTCTCTAAGATCCCAAAACCATTGATCAAGTTTACAAAGAAAGATACTTCATTCATCTAGACCAAGGAATGTGAAAATGCATTCCAGAGCCTCAAGAAAAAGCTCATAGAGACTCCAATTATATGAGCATATAACTAGTCTAGACCATTTCATATAATGATAGATACATTAAATTATGCCTTGGAAGCCATGCTTACATAGTTGGATGACAAGAAACATTCATATTACATCCACAGCGCAAGTCGAAGCATTGTGAGTGCATAGCTGAATTACACCACAATAGAGAAAGAACTAATGACCATGATATATGCTTTGAAAAAGCTTAGGAACTATGTGCTTGGATATAAGGTGTTTGTGCACATTGACCATAGTGCCATTTTCTTCCTAATGAATAAGCTAATGGTGAGCCCCCATATCATATGGTGGCTGGTGATGTTGTAGGAGTTCGATCTTACAATGATAGATTGAAAGGGACTTGAGAATATGGTTGCTGGTCACTTACCTTGGTTAAAATAGGATAACAAAGAGGAGGAGAGCCTACTCTCTAACCAATTTCCTAATGAACTCCTCTTTATAGGTGCAATAATTGAACAAGTACCCAATGAATCAAAATAATATGATGGCATCCTTACCTATTTTCTTACTTAAGTGATGCCATAAGATCTAGACTATAGGAAGAGATAACAGTTTCTTCATAAGGCCAAACACTTCATGAAAATCAATAGACATCGTTACAAGGTGTGCACTAATGGCCTAGTTTGTTGTTGTGTACCTAATGTTGATTAGCTGCACATTCTCCAGGATGCTCATGAGGGTCTTTGTGGGGCCACTATGCTAGGAGATGCATGGCCATTAAGATCCTGATGGTAGGGTATTATTGGCCAAGTATCTTTAGGGACACCCACCAATTTGTCTACTCTTGTGAACATTGTCAATGAGATGGTGGGATGACTTCTTGAATGGAGAAACCTTAACAATGGATTCAACCATTGAAACCATTTGAAATTTGGGGCATCAACTTCATGGGTCCCATCACACCCATGTCAAATGGAAAGGCATACATAATCATCGCCATTGATTATTGTACAAAATGGGTAGAAGTAGCAGTTATCATTGATTTTACATCATCTATTGTTGCATAGTTTGTACAACAAAATGTTGTAAATAAGTTTGGATTGCCATGTGCATTGATTTCTAAGAATGAAACCCATTTTATAGGCACTATCTTTTGCAAGCTTAAGCAATGCTTGGGGGTTGAACATAAACTAACAACAATCTACCACCCCAAGCCAATGGTCAAGTAGAAGATACAAACAAGGAGATCACGAAGATCCTAACAAGAATCATTAACAATTATAGGAGAGACTAAAGCACAAAAGTAAACAATGCCCTTTGGGCATATTGCTCAACATGGAAACTTCCTATAGTCTACTCTCCCTATGAGCTGGTGTACAAAAAATTACCAACTCTACCTATCCAATCCAAGCTCTATACACTTTCAATAGCCTATGACTTGAACCTTAATCTTAGCCTAGCACAAGAAGAAAGATTAATCAACTTGAATATGCTAGATGAAAATCAATTGGTATCCCTATTCTTGAATGAAGTGCAAAGCATTCATTATACAATTTCATGACCTTAGGATAAAGAAAGTGATATTTCAACCTGGAGATAAGGTCCTCTACTAAAAACCCACACATGTACCTCAATGAACTAAGTTTCAAATGTTGTGGGAGTGGCCTTATATTAGCTATAAAACCTTTTCTTTTGGGGCCATGTGATGAAGTGCTAAAATAGTCGATGCATTGACTAGGCCGCATATACATGACCCTGTCGACACATCCCTCCATGCATTGATGTGGCCCCGTTTATGTGAAGCCTATTTCAGCCTATAAATAAGTGGGCTCCTGCCACACTTAGGTACCTCTTTGGCAGTTGTAGCGAAGCTATTGCAGTTTGTTTCCGTGAGAGTTAGAATATTTTCCAAGTTTCCATAGTAGGTGTAAGAAAGATGTCTGGCTCTTTATTCGAGCACTGATGTACCTGAGTCCATTGGCGTGAACGACAATAAAGATGAGATTTTCAAGCATATTCCTTGCAGCAATTGGAATTAGTAATTTAATGCATTTAATAGTTTAATATTTCTATGCTTTATTAGTTCCTTAACTTTCCATTGTTATTATTTTAATCGCTATTGCGCTTTTATAGTTTGTAGAAACCATAAGTATGACTATCTCGAATGTAAACCCAACACTTGGCAACCCAGCGATGCTTAATGTTTGGTAACCCAGTAGTGGTTAGGGGATGCTCACGATGTGCATGGAAGATGGGATCAGATACTTATGCTAGGAAGAGTTAGGATATATATTAGGATAATTATAGATTACGTAATATTCCATTCCTTACTTTCCATTCCAAGGATTAGATGCTAGAAGATAAAGTGAAAAAGCCATAAAAATTAGTTGCCTCAATCTCACTTGACCATTGCGATCAGAACATCACAAGTGAGGTTGGGAAGAAAATGACCATTCTAACACAAGGTTTTGTTGCAAAGTGCTTACAGTTTATGGAATTCTACTGAGTTGTGTGTGAATGCCCGTGATTCGCATGGTTGGATGCAGGGGTACTTAGCCGCTCATCATTGGCACCATTGTCGAGGACTGTTAGTCTTACATGCACCATTTAACCTTAGCAAAATTATTATTTACATCATTAGAACAGATCTAGAATAGTAAAATCTACGCATGCTAGGTGGACTAAGTAAAAAGTAAGGTACATCAATTAGTGGATCATCTAATATCCAACATGTCTTCTTCTCACAGGCAAGATGGATCCAACCCACTAGTGCCATAAGAATGTTGGGTGGTATACACACATCCAGATGAATATATCCCCAATTTCACCTTCATCCTACATTAGGATGAACATTTGCACTGGTGGGACATGGAAAGCAACATGATACTGCTACATGATTGATCAGCTCCTGGAATGTTATTTCATAATCTTGCTAGACTAGGCATCCAGGACTGCGGTGTGGAGTACGTCATGGAGGACCATGACTATCGGGACTATTGTTCCACTGAGGCCCAACGAGTATGTGACCAGCAATAGGAAAAATGGTATGAACACATGAAGGGGAAATAGTTTAGTAACCCCTTATTCTTACAAGGGCTGTAGGACAATGGGGAGCCTATCTTTCATGGTTCCCATTTAGCTGAACTTCCTCTGGGGAATTAGATCATTTAGTCCATCATCCAGAACAATCAATCAAGTGACCAAGATCCCCAAGAGGATGGAGGATCACGTAAGAGAAGTCATGACACAAGCAAAGATGGGCAGGAAGATCGAGGCTACCATTGGAGCAGAGGGGGAGATCAACACCGGGGCGGTGGTGATCCCTCTCCCTCTTCTCCATCCTCTTGTTTCCCTCTACCTTCATCCAGTTCAAACTCTGATCATAACTGTGGTAGAAAGGAGTGAGGTGATGGTTGTCATAAGGACTGAAGGGCATGACGTGAGGAAGTGCGTGACCAATCGTGCGAAGCTCACCGTCATGAAAGGAGAGGCAACTGAAATCATCATAGACATCGTGGTCCTCAGTAGGACTATGACTTAAATGAACCATTTTTTGGCTACTCGAAGCATGCTTCATATCATCGAGGCAATTTAGATACCCAACAGGCACTTGGAGGATAGCCAGATCAAACGCATTGACATGAAAACATCCCTAGATTTGAAGGGGGTTACAATTGTGATCAACAAACTCACATGAAAGCGTTTCATGATGCTTGCACCCTGCAGAACATCGACAATGATTGGAAAAAGATTAAGCCGTTACCTCACACACTCATCAAAGAAGCAGAGAGTTGGTATTGATCTTTGGAATCAGAATCAATTAGGACATGGAGTACGATGCTGGAGATCTTCAACGACGAGTATCAAATCTACTCTAGAATGACAAATCTAAGATGTCAAATCCAAGGCTGGAAGCAAGGTAATCATGAACCCTTGGATGTAGCCATGAGTAGATACTATTCATTATTACATTGGTGCCCTGGTCATGGCTACTCTCAACGGGCACAGCTTCGCCATATCATTGATGGGCTCTACTTTAAAACTAGAAAGACACTTGGTGTGTACGCTCAAGGACGACTATCAGAACTAAGGGTCCATCAACTGTAGCACCTAATTGAGAAAGTGGCTAAAGAAGAGGAGGAACTCAGAAATAAGGAAAGTGTAGAGTAGTTTAATTGGGATCCCTCCATCTAAAAGAGGGAGGTACAATTTTGTGAAGAGAAGGAGGAATCACCACTGAATGCAGTGGTGAACCAAAAAACCTTGCCCCTATAGAAATTTGCATCTGAAATATCAGTAAAGGTTGATAAGATGTGGGACTCTTTGCATGAAAAATTTCAAAGTATCCTAAAAATTGCAGGAGTCCAGAGAGCAAGGTAATGATTGTGATCATCGTAGGAAGAAGGAAGCTGAATGTGCCCACCATAAGGGTAAGGGCAAAGTTGCTATAGCTAAACAGGTTGCATACTCTGATATAGAGGAAGATAATGAATGTGACATATGCTAATATGAACATCCTAAGGGGTGTTGTCTCATGGTGTCACATCTACAAGAGTCTGGGGTGTATGTGTTGAATCCTTGCTTAGTAAAGAGGCAAACACCCTGAAGGGTGCCTTACCCACAAGGAAATCCCAGGCAGTTTCACCAACAGTAAGGATATTATCCAAGTGGAGCACCACCGCAACTTTATGAATACTTTTAGCAGTGGTAGCACCCACAAGCATGGGGGATGACACCTCTAAGGTAGCAGTACCCTTACCAACAACCAGATCCCTATGGATACTACGTTCAACAACTAGTCTCTTCATGGGACTCTTCTAGTCATGCAACCTTTCAGAATTACTACCACCCCCTATGGCTAGTGCCTCTGAACCTCAAACCACCACCACTATTCCACCTTTTGAGCAGCCTTCAAACCAAACACCCTCCAACATACAAACAGTCATGCTCACTCACACAGTGACTAACTGGATAAAGGCAGACCATCTTTCCCAAAAATTAACTAATCTAGGGAGCACCCTCATCTATGTTCAGGTGGTAGGAAATGAGCCATGTAAAGCCCTTCTAGATTCGGGGTTAGGAGTCAATTTGATTTCACATGACATGTACAAGAATTGGAACCTTCCCTTGTTAAATAAGAGCAACATTTAGCTCGAACTAGCAGACCAATCCATTACTGTTCCCTTGGGATTGGTGGAGGACATTGTGACCATCGTTTGTGGGTGGTCCTATCTTGCTGATTTCCTTGTCATCCATGTTGAGAATTGCAAGGGGAACTTCCCAATCATAATGGGAAGAGCCTGGCTGAGCATGGTGGATGCAAGACTAGGACTCCAAGATCTTTCCCTCAAAATTTCAAAGGAAAATCCTTTTGGGAAGATCAAGAAGAAGCACATTCCATGCATCATGTACAGTGACTCTGGGTGCAACTGTGTGCAGCAGTTGTGGCCGCTAAGCAAACATCTATTCAAGCATGTAGTTAGTGTACCAAGGAATCACCAATTCAACAATGCCTATACACAATAGCCACAAATCAAGAAGGCACCCAATGGCTAACTGCTGATCCTGTTAGCAGCACCTTGTGCATGGAACCATCTGAGGGGCTTGTATGCACCTACATAGAAAGCATGGATCATTTGGAAGAGGTTCATCAATAAGTATCCATTGTTGATGACTATGATGATTGGGAAAAGTTGCAAATCCCTGAAATTTTTAAAAAAGAGCCCTTGGAATTGAAACCCTTACCAGCCCACCTAGAATATGCATTTTTGCAGAATGGGAAACCTGTGATTATCAATGCCACCCTTGCTCTTGAATAGAAGAAGAAATTTTTGAAGGTGGTGAACAAATGGGATGCTTCTTTTGCATGGTTGTATCCTGAATTAACAAGAGTTGATCCCAGGGTTTGCCAACATCGGATTTATATTGATCCCTCCATGAAGCCATGAAGACAACCACAAAGGCGATTGAACCCCAAATTGAAGTAGGTTGTCAAAGATGAAATCGAGCAGTTTCTAAGGGCAAGGTTCATCTACTCTATTGCCAATAGTGAATGGGTTAGCCCACTCGTTATTGTGCCAAATAAGGGTGGCAAATGGAGGGTTTGTATAGATTTCCGATTGCTCAACATAGCTACCTTCAAAGATCATTTCCCGCTCCCATTTGTGGACCAAGTGTTGGATACCATTGTGGGGAATCGTTATTATAGCTTTTTGGATGGTTATAGTGGCTATAACCAAATCCAGATTGTGCTAGAGGACTAGGCCAAGATAACCTTGACAAGTCCCTGGGGGACTTTTGCATACAAAAAGATGCCTTTTGGCCTATGTAATGTGCCTGCCACTTTCCAACACCTTGTCCTCAGCATCTTCCAGTAGAAAATTGGCAATGGGGTAAAAGTTTTCATGGATGACTTCTCTACCTATGGGGCCACATTTGATCAAGCCTTGGATAGCCTTGAGCAAGTTCTGAAAAGATGGGTGGACACTAACCTACGACTCAACTAGCAGAAAGGCCACTTAATGTTCTAGGAGGGCATTGTGCTGGGGCACTGTATTTCACAAATAGGGATTAGCGTGGATCCTGAAAAAATTAGGGTCATCGAAGGAATCACCCGACAACCAAGCATTGTAAAAGATTGTCGGTCATTCCTTGGCCACACTAGTTACTACCAGCGCTTCATTGAAAATTTCTCGAAAATCGCCAAGCCGTTGGTGGAACTCATGAAGAAAGATGCTCCATTTGTCTAGACTATGGAATGTGAATTTGCATTCTAAATGCTTAAATAGAAACTCATAGAGACTCTAGTTCTATGGGTACCTGATTGGTCCAGGCCCTTCCACATCATGATGGATGCGTTCAACTATGCATTGGGAGCTATGCTTACACAGTGTGATGATAAAAAATTCCCATACTATATTCACTGTGCAAGCCGTAGCATTGTGGGTGCTCAGCTTAACTACACTATCACTGAAAAGGAGTTGATGGCGGTGGTGTTCACCTTGGAAAAATTTCGACACTATGTGCTCAGGTACAAGGTGTTCATGCATACTGACCATAGTGCCATTTGGTTCCTAATGAACAATCCAACAGTGAGCCCTTGTATCATACGGTGGCTGGTGATTCTTAAAGAATTTAACCTCACTATGGTAGATCGAAAGGGAACCAAGAATGTGGTCACTGATCACTTGTCTCAGTTACGATGGGATAACATAGAAGAGGAGGAACCACTCTTCGACCAATTTCTAGATGAACTTCTCTTCACGGGAGCGGTCAATCTGAAGGTGCCTAAGGAATCACCTTGGTTCAACCACATCCTCACCTATCTCATAACTTAGGAATTGCCAAAGGAGTGGGACCATTGGTAGAAATAACCATTTCTCCATAAGGCCAAGCACTTCATGGAAATCAATGGCCACCTGTATAAGATGTGCATAGATGGCTTGATTCGATGGTGTGTCCTTGATGATGATACACTACGCATTCTCCAAGGTGCTCATGAGGGCCGTTGTGGGGGCCACTATGCTGGATGATGCACAACCATTAAGATCCATCTTGGAGGATATTATTGGCCCACAATTTTTAGGGATGCACAATGGTTTGCTCGCTCCTGTGAACAATGCTAGAGAGATGGTGGGATGACTGCACGATTGGAGGGACCTCAACAATGGATCCAACCACTGGAGCTCTTTGACATTTGGGGCATCAACTTCATGGGTCCCATCACAACCTTGTCTAATGGGAAGGTGTATATCATCATCACTGTGGACTACTACATAAAGTGGGTGGAGGCGGTAGCTGTCATCAATTGTTCCTCAAACACTGCTTTGTCCAATAGAAAATCATCAACAGGTTTGGAGTGCCACGTGTACTCATCTTAGAAAATGGAACATATTTCATGGGCATCACTTTTCGTAAACTCATGCAACACTTTGGGATTACCCATTGTTGGCACATTTCCAGCCACTACATGGAGCAGGAGTTTCAGTCTACTTAAAGAGAATAAAAATAAAATAGGTGTAAAAATTCGGATGAGTTTACGGTGATGAAACACATATTTTATTTTAAACCTTACATTGGGCAAAGAATGTAATATTTTGGCATATTACATTCTACCAAACTCAGACTGGTTCAGTAGCGGTGGTGGACACGAGATATACCTGGCCTGGCCATACAAATATATCGATGATAAACATTATTCAAGAATGGTGTCGACCCTGCTTTCACAGATCTGCATTAAAGCCAATGAACAGAGAAAATAGATTTTGTGGTGAGAAGAAATAGTATAGTATACTGCACTGAATGTTTTCAGGGATAGGGGCGCATCTTGTGCTCTCAAACATAAAAAAAATGCGGTATCAACACAGCAAAAAAAAAAGTGATGCTTGCCGCTAAATTTTGCCAAGAAAACGCCAGAAATAACTTCATATTCCTCTTCGAAATTTTATCAAATACTTGCTGCGTAGGGTTTCTTTTTCTGTTTCCATAGTGAGCCTAATTTCTTGGCCAGAAATGAATGAAACAGGGCTAAAACGCAAGCGGTTACCATGCCTACACCTATGCCTGCGATTCTGGACAGTTATCAGCAAAAACAAAAAAAAACAAAATACAAATGCGCCGGACTTGAACGCTGCCCATGAACTGGAGCAGGACATCTTCGCCGAGGGTTTACAGTGTCAAGCCATTTCACTGCCGATATGGGTGAAATAGTAACTACTGCCAAGCTGTGCATAGAAGCGGTTCCAACTACCATCAATTTTGTGGGAGTTTAGTGGACGACGCAAAGCCATGGCAGATGTGGAAGATGTGGAGATGGCGGTAGCAGAGTAGCATCAGGGCTTCAGCGACGTCAGCAATGAACCAATGGTGGTGGTAATCACGTATGAATTGGGAAAGAAGACCTCAGGCCAATCCAAGGCAAAGCAGTGGCTGCAAAATAGTGGACGAAGCAAGTTCGGTAGAATGGAGCGCAAGCTACGGGAATAGGTTGTGTACAGGAGAAGCCATTGGGCAACTCGATTAACGGCGTTGGAAAATTATTTACTTTTGAAACGTATATTTGCCATCCCTTAAAATTAGTTTTATAACCGATTATATTCCATGTAAAAATGAACGATTACGTTTCTAAAGCCTCAACTTAACAAGATAAACATTGGATATAAATGCTGGATACCTACCTCTAAATTGAAGTTATATTCAAAGACAAAATTCTTGGGATATTTACCCAATATCATATATGAAGTAAACACTTGTCAGTTGCAGATTTTTATATATGATGGTCATAACTATCCAAAATTGTTGTAACTTACCTAACTTGTTGAGCAAGTAACCTCCTAATTGGTTGGCCAAGTTACTTGGGAGAAAAGTTAGGTAAGATATTTTTGAAGATGTAACTTACCTAACTACCTTTGAACCCTATAAAAGGGCTAAAGGGGG
>MNCI01010715.1:450792-513701 GCA_015680685.1 Gnetum montanum | reverse complement strand
AGAGCATTTTAGTAGTAAATTTTGTTATTGTGCAACGTGTGGGAATTCCTATTGGGATTGTTGTAAGAGAGCCTCTGTTTGTAGTCACACCGTTGAACAATCCAGTAGTCGAGAGGGTTCAGAGAATCTTTGGTATTTTGATGGGACCAGAATAGCTTCTTTTTATCTTTAAAGTGAATTCTCATAGTTTTTCAATCAGAAATTGTCAAGTCTTTTAAAGGTTTTGTTTGAATGCAATAATTGACATCTATTATCTAGTCAAAATGGAGTCTCGTACGTGGTAGTTTACGCAGTAATTTTTGGTAGCATAATAGGATTGTCTTGAAGATATTGCTTGTTTGAGCCTTGGAAGTTTGAACAATTCGTAGATATTGAATTTGGGATAGCTTTATTGCGAAGTGTTTACTCGTGTGACTTTACCTTGTTTAAATATTTGAGGTCTACACAAATCTGCTTTCCTTTCTTTTCTATCTATTTCCATCGAATCTTGCTCTATTTCTAGTTTTCTTGTGGAACTATCTCTTTCTCTGGGGAAAATTAGGAGTAGATTGCGGAGTTGTGCTGAAATGTTTTTGCAAAATTTTATTTCTTATAAGTAGGTATTATAAGGACCGCGTAGACTAGGCAATTGAACAAAATAGGAAATTTTCAACAACTCACAGTACTGGGCAAAGTTGGCTGGATCTCTTTAAAGTAAGTCATTTGTAGTTTACACGCAACGCAATCGTTACATTTCTCACAATCGCACGCTGCAACAGCACACACACATACTCACATTAACTACTAAGTTTATTTGGAGGTATCTGGGCCTTGGTGTTGCCAGAGACTAGTAGGCACTTAAATCCTGTTCGAGGACACTCGTTGGTGGTCGCGTCCCAAACGGTCACCAACACCCATAAATTTACAACACCTTATCACCCCTAAGCCAACGGGTAGGCCGAAGTCACCAATAGGGAGATCACCAAAATCCTCACTCGAACTATTAGTAAATATAGGAGGGATTGAAGCACCAAACTTAATGATGCCCTTTGGGCCTATCACTCTACTTGGAAACTTCCTGTAGGTTACTCTCCCTATGAGTTAGTGTACGGTAAGCTACCAAAACTTCCAATCCGAGCAGAACTTTGGACACTATCCATAGCTAGTGACTTAGGTCTTGACCTACCACTAGCACAACATGAATGACTTATCAACCTAAGTGTGCTAGATGAGAATCGATTAGTGGCCTTGTCTTGAAATGAGATCCACAAGGCCTAGAATAAAAAATGTCATGATCATAGGATTTGGAAGGTGACATTTAGATGTGGAGATAAGGTGCTTTACTATAACCCCATACATGTACCACAAACAACCAAGTTTCAAACACTGTGGGAGGGACCTTACATTGTCTCCGAAACCTTCCTATCCGGGGCCTTGCTTATACACAATCCCAAGGACCCCACTAGAACACAGTTGATCAATTAGCAACAATTAAAACCTTTCTGTGAACTCCACCTAACCAATGCTACCTTCTCATCGTCACCAGGATAGCCTCGTTCCATTTTTTTGTGTCTCCTCCTTTCCACCCAGTCGTGGGGGAGATCATCCTTCATGCTAATCCATTCTACCAAGCTCCCCATTGTTTTTGAAATTTTTTGTTTTACACTTTTTTGTTTTTCAACATCGTTCGTACATTTGCCAATTCTTACTAAATTTTCATTTCTTTAATTACTTTTCCATTTCTTTGTTGATTATTTATGCATTTGTGTGTGTTTAATTTTTAGTTAGTTGTTAATAAGTCGTCTTATCGTCATTAGGTATCTGGCGTGGATGGTTTTCGTTGTGATGGGTCGCTTGAAATGGTCCACCTAGTTGATCTTGCTCTTGCCCTTGCATTGTTGTTCTTGGACTTTACGTCTATTTTCATCTCATAAAATTGGTAGTGAGTCCACGTCATCCACCCATTCATCCACTCCACGGGTTTCCTTTCTCTGAAAACATGCAAACCCCTTCACTTAAAAACATTTTAATTAATGTGTGACTTGTGTAGTTTCGAGACTTGTGGATGACCCAATGGTTTGAATCAGGTGTGACTTCAAGGGGAATGCAACATTCGTCATCCTCTTCTGTCCCTTGGGTTGCTGGTGTGTCCTTATGAATTTCTTACCACTCCACATTCTTCTCTACAAGGAAGCTAATGGGCAATTTGACCTTGCATGGTGTGGTCCTCATCGCAAAAATTCAAAAAAAAAAAAACATGAGGATTCAAAGCACATCCCTTGGTCGAATATGCGCAACTAGGCATGGGTCTTTACATGGTGTGGTTCCCATCAAATAACAAGAAAAATAAAAAATAAAAACCTAAGTTTGTGGGAATTTAAAGCACAACCCTTAGACCGCCTCTCACGAGTCATGGAAAATAGTTATGGGACTCACTTCGTCCCCTCTAACTTAGTCCCGTTTCACTTCCTTTCTCTCACACCTGTTAGAGTGGTGGTTCTCTGTGGGGACATTATTGTATACTTGGAGGATGGATGAGGCTTCGCATGTTACTATGATGTCACTGTATGTGGTTGGTTTTGGGTCTAAACTCAGGAAAGGTCCTACTGGGTCACTTAACCATAACTTCACATGAGGTTTCATGTGACCGATGATCGAAATTCCAATTCTATCGCCTCTCTCTTCATCCATTTCTCTCCATAACTCACCTCACTATCTATCTTACGTTTTGAAAGTTGGTCGTGACTTCCATGAACTTCTCATGCCTTGGTAGGTTCTCATGGATGGGGGTATTAACTTGCGATCACCATTTCTTAACCTCGGGGCCCACGGACTCTAGTGTTGAGGATATGTAAGGGCTACTAAGGCTACTACCTACTATGGGGAGTGTAACGATGGAAAACGTCAATCGCTGGAAATACCGAACAAATTTCTGTGTACACAGTTCCAACCCTGGATCTGTGGGAGGGCTGTGCTAGAGAAAACAAATATGAGGTGCCCTGAACAATCTTGTTGATTAGATAGGGACTTACTTAATTAGTAAATTTTGTAATGATCAGATGATGAGATGACGATTTTGATGAGAGGGTATGATATCGGTAATGTCGAAGGCAACGAGGACGATGTAGACGATACAAATCGATTGTAAAATATATGTAAATAGGATGCAACAAATTGAATTTAGAGAATGTGTGATCCCAAGATCTGGGATTTAGCTTATAAAAAAATATGTTGAGTACAATGGTTGTAGGTGGGCTTCGGTTTAGACAAAGCACATGCCAAGAACAAAAATAAATATTCAGGGATGAAACAAGAAAAAGCTGATCTACCTTGTTTTAGCTAATCTGGGCGCAAGGGTCGAGCTCAAAGCAAAGTGTCTGCCAACTTGAACTCTTGCTGGTCACCGTTGATGCTCTCCTATTGCCAACTCTTTCTTATCCTCTTACCAGTCTTGCCAATAGCTGCCAATCTCAAGAATTGCCAACCCTTTGATCATTGTCAACTGGGGTATTTATAAGATTAGGGTTAGGTGAAGAACGTAGTTTAAATGATGTGTGTCCTAGGCCCACAAAATACCGTTGACCTGATGTGCCATAGTGGAAGCTTGCAGTGTTACGCTACACTACACTTTGAAGCGTAGTGTGTTGTAATATACCCTTGCTGGAGCTTCGGTAATAGACTATTGTGCGGTTACGCTACAATACGCTAGGGAGCATATCGTGGTGTAAGAATTGCTAACACTTGAATTTTTCTATCTTCGTTGTTGCGATTAAATCAACCATTTGCTTGCGTCACGCTACATTACGTTGCATAGCATAATCTAGTGTAATATGCCAAAAGTTAACATTTTCAATCATGGCCAGCTTGCAAAGTTGAAGTGTCGTTGCTGTGCTTCCCTTTTTTATGTTCGGTCCTGAAGTCTACTATGCTGAGCTGCGTAGCGTGGTGTAGCAGACCCTTAGCTGGAAAAGAAGACTCATTGGAATGCGCCACCAGTGAATTCCTTTACCTAAACTTCGAGACGTTGCTGAATCATCAAGATCTCGAAATTTCATGATGTTTCAATGGTCCCTCTTTGTTGATGTTTTGAGGGCTTGCCCGAGAGACGTTGACAAAGAATATGAAACATCGCAGAACTAAAGGTGCCAACATCATTTGTCAACTGTTGCTCAGATGTTGCTCAGTGAAACCTGGAAGTGTGAAGGTTGGGAGCGTAAGGGGCATAAGAGGGATCTTACAGTTGTGAGGGAGGGAGGTACGGGAAGACTCAAGCATGAGCGGGATACTTTGCAAACATGTTATTAGAAAACTACTCGCGGGTGTTTTCTCGAGAGGTTATGCTACTACTGTACTGTATATGTGGGGCTTGCATGGGCGAGTTGCGTTACGCCCGTATGGCCCGGACGAGTTTTGTTTCATCCATTTTGCCTAGCTTTGCCCATTTTTTTATGTTCCATGAGGCGAGTTGCATTACACTAGTTCATGGACGTGATGGTCATCATGTGTGAAAGACTTCCTGTATGCTCACATTCTGTACAAATAGGAGAAGAGGGTAAGGGCAGTTGTAAAGATAAGGGAGAAATTAAGATGAGGTGTCTGGTGGAGGGAAAGGTAGGGTTTGCACTTCCATGTAGCCAGGCTAGTCTGAGTAGCCACCTCAGAACGCTGTGATGCCTCACCCTCCTAGTGAATGCATTCTTGAACAACGCTATTGTAATAAGTAATCTGTAAAACATAACAGAGAACAGATAACCAAAGAAATTATTCTAATTGCTAGGGAGGCTGTTAAAACAAGTGCAGTCCAAAGCGAGAAGGAGAGCACAACCCATAGAGAAGGAACCGTAGCAAGAGGCAAGGGTTCCTCTGTTGATGCTGTGGTTCAAGAATTTTCCGTTAACAGCCAGATTCATCTTATCCAACTGACTGGTCAAAGAACTAGTTAGATGAATTTGCTAAGCTAGAGTCTGGTGGCAGTGACGGGTGGAGGCTACCAAGGTTATGGGTGAACATAGTTTCCTTGGGGATCTGAATGGCGAAGCTAACCTCAGGAGTTGCAACCACAAAGTGGTCGTCGTAGCAGCATCTCTGAGGGATCAGTAGTATGCCTTTCAGCATATCTGAGGAATCAGTAGGATGCCAGGAGGGTAGTGACGCTGCGTCTGTTCCAATGCCCTACCTATTCCATTTGATGAGGATGCCATGCAAGAATGATCAGGATCGCTTACTTCATGGGTAACCTATCGCTAGCTTCCAGTTTTAAGTCCTAGTAGATCGTTGTTGCTGGTTTTAAGTCTCAATAGACCATGGTCCTAGTTTAAAGTCTAGGCAGACTAAAGGGTGCTTTTTTTACATCGTAGCGGACGGCAGATGAGCTAGTTCATGATCCTAGCAGACTGTGCTATGGGTGTCAATTTTGAGTCGTGAACCAGGGACAAGTCTGCACTGGTTTAACGTCTCAGTAGACAGATGCTTACCTTGCTAGTTTCACGTCGTGGCGGATGGTTGAAAAATTTGCCAGTTTAGCATCATGGCGGACGCGTGCAAGAAATGTCAGTTTTACGTCGTAGTGGACGTGTACAACATCTCTAGTTTTATGTCATAGTGGACATTTGTTACCTCATGTTTGAGCCAAGCTACCATCTAGATGTGGTACTGCTTCAAGTACATATGATTCACCAGGTTCGGTAGTTCATTGCCGTCGATATCAGCTAACCTGAATGCTCTGTTGCCGTATGCACTGACGACCAGTAAAGGGCCTTCCCACCTTGCAGAGAATTTTCTTACTGGTTCACAAATGGCCTTAAGAACTAAGTCTCCTTTCTTGATTGGTTGCTGGTGCAGGTTATGATGATGCTTCTATTTTTTCTTGTCTTGATATCTTTCAATGTTGTCGAGCATCTGGATGCGTTTCTCCTCTACTGAGTCTAAATCCACGATCTTGGACTCATTGTGTTGATTCTCATTTATAATCGTGGAGAGGACCATCCGAAGTGAGGGAACTTGTAGTTCCAGGGGCAACACCGCTTCATATCCATAGACTAGGCTGTAGGGTGTCCTATCGGTAGCTGTTCTACATGTTGTAAAATAGGCCCATAGCACATAGAGGATTTTTTCATGCCATTGTTTTTTGTTGTTGCTAAGCATCTTTTTCAGTAAATTGATGACCACCTTGTTTGTTGCCTCTGCTTGACCATTTGCTTGTCGGTAATAGGGTGAGGAAAAAGATTGCTTGATACCAAGGTTACTGTAGAAAGACTTGGTTTTGGTACTACTAAATTGTGGTCCACTGTCGGTCACAATAGTTATGGGAAGCCTAAACCTAGTTACTATATTGTCCAAGATAAAATGGAAAACCTGTTGAGATGTAATCTTTCGTAAGGGGATAACTTCGACCCACTTTGTGAAGTACTCAGTAGCGATGATAATGAAGCTATGTCCTGTAGAAGATTTAGGCGTGATGGGGCCTATGATGTTTAGTCCCCATCGTTGGAATGGCCAAGTGATCTGTGTAGTATGCAATTTAGTTGGTGACACGTGTATTAGGTTTGCATAACATTGGCATGTGTCACATGTCTTAACCTTGGTAAGGCAGTTTCATTCCATGTATGGCCAGTAATACCCTAAGCGTTTGATCTTAGTGGCCATGGCCCGCGAGGCTATGTGTCCTCCACATAATCCTTCGTGGACTTTGCTAACTATCTTTTGCGCTTGGTCATTATTAACGCAGGTTAACAATACCCCATCAAAAGAGTGTCTACATAGAGTACTGTCTCTGATGATGATGTATTGCCTGGCAAGCTTGCAGACTGCATCTTTTTGTGCAGGTGTGAACCCATGCGGTGGTTCACCATGCAGAAGGTAGGTTTTAATGTTGTCGTACCATTCTGGCGTTCCTCCCGTACTTAGAGAAGAGATTTGCATTGCTTGAATAATAGGGTTTGTACATTCCATCATTAAAGCAGGCAAGGTAGCGAACAAATGTGGTGGCATGTTTAAAGCTAGGGTGGCTAGTGCATTGGCTACAATGTTCTCATTACATGGCACGTGCTGGACGTCAGTCGTCGTGAATTATCTCAAAAGATCTTTAGCCATATCGTAGTAGGGCTGCAATGCGCAGCTTTGCTAGGTGCTAAATGTTGAGTTCCCTGGCTGTTAATAGTCCCCTAAGGAGCCCCTCATACTCTACCACGTTGTTCGTACAGGGAAACGCTAGGAGGTAAGCCAATGGACGAACATCCTTAGGGGAGAGCGTAATGATGGTGGTAGCGCTACCACCTCTAGTAGTCAAAGCTTCTTCAAAGTATAATGTCGCTTCGAGGCCTGTTGATACAGGGCTTAAACTATGTACATGTTCATCAGGAAATTTTAGCTCTATCGTAGATTGATTGTTAACAGGTGATGTTGCAAGTTAGTCAGCTATTGCTTGGCCCTTCGTGGAAGATTGGCCAACGTAATGTAGGTCAAACTCTGCCATGATGGCTTTCTAGTGGGCTATCCTACTACTCTCGTACAAATTTTTTGAAATGGCCCACAGAATGTTGTTCTTGCAAATTATATTGACCTGGCTATGGAAAAGATAGTGTCTACATTTCTTAAGCACAAAAACCAATGCCAAATAGTTATGCTCTACTTCATTGTACCTTGTTTCGTACGCAAATAGAGCATGACTTAGATAGTAGATAGGGACTTTTGATCTGTCATCCCTTTTTTGGCACAATAACATAGCTATAGACACATTTGAGCTTGCCAGGTAAATATAGAAAGGCTGATCCCTTTGTGGTGGGAAAACCGTTGGCAAATGTAATAGCTTTTTCTTTAGATTGTCAAACGCATGCTAGCAGTCATCGGTCCATTCGAAGTTAACACCCTTCTTGAGCAGATGTTGCATAGGATATAATTTTTCCGTTAATTTTGAAATGAACCATCTGATAAATTGCAACCTACCCTGCAATCCACGTAGTTCTTTGATGTTTGTAGATGGTGCAAGGTTAACGATGGCTTTAACCTTGTCAGGGTCGTCCTGTATGCCAGTCTTCAATACCACAAATCCCAACATGCATTCGGTTTTAACTTCAAACACGCATTTTCTTGGGTTGAGTCTTAGGTCGTACCTTAGACACGTTTAAGGATTAACTCTAGGTCTTCTGGGTGATCTTCCGACTTCTTAGATTTGATTACTATGTCGTCTACGTAGTGGTTCAATCTCTCTAAGAGGTAATCACTAAAGATATACATCATGGCACGTTGATAAGTTGCTCTAGAATTTTTTAAATTGAAAGGCATCATGGTGTAATAGAAAGTCCCCCAGGGTGTCATGAAAGTTGTAGTCAATTAATGTTCTGGGTTGATACAGATTTGGTTATAGCATGAAAACCCGTCCATGAAGGATAGTAACGCATGGCCAGCTGTTGTGTCAATAAGTTGGTCGATACTTGATAATGGGAAGTTGTCTTTAATTGTTGCCTTATTCAGATCGTGGAAGTCTATACAGACATGCATTCCTCTCATTTTCCTATAGAAAACTACGATGTTTGACACCCAGTTTGAATAATCAACCACGTGAATGAAAACAGCCTGATATAGTTTAGTGATTTCATCACGCACTGCCAATGCGATTACAGGCTTAATTTTTCTTACTTTCTATCTAACAGCTTTGATACTCGAGTCTAAGATGATGTTGTGTTGTATTAGTCATGGGTCTAAACTTGGCATGTCTTCATACAACCATGCGAACATTACAATGTTGTTTTGGAGCACTCAGGATATGTCGCTTTATGTTTGTTGGTTAAGGAGGGAACTAACCTTCAGTGTTCTACTTTCTCCTTTGTGCGTAACCACAGAGACCTCAATGAGGGAATCCTCGATCACATCACCAGCCTCCAGGTCTAGCATTCGAGCCAAATGTTCTAGCTAGTCTGGGGATGCTTCCGAGGCGACTATGGTTATGTCATAAGGGGAAGCGTCGGTTCCTATAAGTGCAAGATTGAGCTATCTAATAGTTTCCCTATATGGGCCTGTGAGGGCTTGGGGTGCAAGTAAAGCTGCGTCCATTTGTGAATTGTCCTGCAAAACTTTCAAGAATGGAATTTGTTAAATTATTTTTGTCAACCTGGTGGAATGATAGAAGGTTTTTTTTGTGTTTGTTTTTTAGAAGTGCGTGTCAAAAAAAGTTGCCAGTTTAGAGTCTTAGTGGACTGTTACAACATGCATAACAAACTAGATTTCCTAGATGTTAACGTAAAATTCCTGTGGACTATGATAAAGGGCATAATATGGCATGCCTAACGTGTCAAACCAGCTAATTTAGGATTTCATGCAGACCATAGTTAATGCAACTGGATTACAAGACAATGAACTATGCGTTAGTTTAGGGTCTTTCGGACTGTCATCAATGCGATATCTATGGGATTAATGGTGCAATCTTCATGCTTCATGTTGCACTAACATACCTATGTTTTGGAAAATTTTCACATCGGTCTGATGCAAAAACAGCTAGTTTTGACCATCACATTTATAAGTCGATGGCTTTCCCTCGAAGTAGGCTGTAAACGTCAGAATTTTGAATTAAGCTGGAGCAAAAGGAGAATAGAAGAGAAGTAGCAGGGAAGCAGAAGTAGATGATTTTGTGAGGATCATTTAGATGTAGCCATGGAACCAGAGACCAAAGGCCAACATGCAAAATTGGTAAGAATTGATGAGGTACAGGAAAGTCTGGGGCGAGCTTCAAAGACGTGAGTTGAGACCTAGGAGGTTACTCCACTTGCCCAGTAAGTCGCTCCTTACCTTTTTTGCATGATTGTTATTTTTGTTGTTATGGCGTCACAATTGAATTTGTTTGAAAGGTGCGAATTATGTTAGGCATTGACACTTGTCTATGCGGGCTAAGCTATTTTAGTTTGTAATATTACCCTCATCACCGTTGTCAGGGACAGACCTTGCACCGTCACAAGGGTTTGGATGGTTTTGGAAAATAATATATAAACATAATGCACGATTGAATGGGTCTAGGTATTGTATCAATGTGTAGTGTAATTAACATTTCGTTATCTCACCTGTAATGGTTGCACGTTATGCTAGGGACAGATGCGGCATTACCTGTATCGTCGTTGCCAGAGGCATACCTTGCACCATTACAAGGGTTTTGGCAGTTTTGGTAATACCACTATGGCGTAATATGTAATTTTCTGGGAGTCGGGATAACGAGAATCCTAGTGTTGCGTAATGGATCTTTATGAGTCCTCTTTGATTTATCTTGTTCTGACGTTGTTAATATGTCTAAGTTGTTTGCCTAATGATAGTGTGCTTTATTGTGAAGGATTACGCTAAAGCCTGTCTTGATCATCCTAGACATCGTGGGCATTCTATGTTGTTTAAATGTCCCCGTGCCCAATGTTCCTCCTCCTCATGCTCGTGTAGGGGAGGAAGCAGTTTGGTTTTGGAGAGGCGCACCAGAGTTTTTCCAGTTTTTATTGCGTAATTTTAGCGTAATTATCTGGTCACATTTACTGGCCGAGATGGCCTCCATCATCCTAGAGATGCTACTGGTTGAGTCAACACAAAGAATCTTAACATTCTTGGTGGATGGCCAATCGAGACCATGAAGGAACAGGACTGCGAACAGAGCACCAAGGGTTTGAGGTGTTTATTTTGGATTTGGGATATGCCCAGGTTTGATTGTTATCATGCCTACAACACGTTGTTCGTGGCTCGTCATATTATGACCTATTTTTAGAATCCACCTAGCATTGTGTATTATGTAGGCGGGTAAGTGTTTTCACAGTGTTATGATGTGCTAACCGTTGTTTGATTTTATGTCAAGTGTAAATAATTGTCTACATTCTGTGATGTAGGTTTTTTATAAATGATGATGGTCTCCAAGGTGATACAGACATGTTATCTATGGCTGAAACAACCATAAAGGAGTTTACTTCTATTAGTAATGTGCATGCTGGTGTCTTAGGACAATTAGGATTTGAAATCCCATACTATCCTATTCGTTATGTCAGATTTTTCATCAAGTGTAAAAGTGCCAGATGGTTGGATAAAGAGTGGACTTTGGATCATCCTATCACTATTGTGAACATGCAAGAGCAAATTCCACCATTCCCTTTGCCCTTTAGGAGCAGTAAATTACGTTATGATGGTCCTTTGTATAATCTTACAGATGAAATTGTGTTATTTTGTTGTTATTATCTAAATCGTTGTCTTATCTTCGTAGTTAGGAAATCACGGGAGGTCACAGTGATAGTCTCGAGGCGCGAGAAAAGTAGTCTCTTCTTTCGTTATGGTGACATAAAAGAAGCACAACGTTGGCTCTGCCATGGAGCAGCCTCGGCTACCATAACCCATAACCTCCAGGAAGCTGGATTGATGGAGCTATTTTTAGCTGCAACCCTTGACGTCACTGTAGTCGAAATGTTAACCCCAGTCGACTCTTTCAGTGAAGGAGTCGTGCATCTTCACATGTACGTGTGTAACGTGCATGTAAGTTTTGATATTAACGCTCGACTGTTCGCTGACTTTTTCGGTGTTCCTTCTGATTATCCTCTGGTAGAGGAAAGGTCAAATAGGAGTTCTAAGCATCAAAAGGGCATAGAGGAGTGGCTAGGGGTTAAAAAGGAACCGAAAGGCATCCTCGCCGATCAAATTAAGCTAAAGGTGGCTAATACCATTTATCCCTGCTTCCAAGCTTGCGCCTTTCCCAAGATGCTTTCCCAGGGAAGAATCCTTACCATAGAGTAGACTTAGATTATGCGAGAGGTCATGGAGGAGGGGACACAGTATAATTGGACCAACTACCTCACTAAAGGCATGCAGGTTGAAATGGTCAAGCTTCGCAAGAAGCTTAAGTCTCGTTTCAACGTGCATTTTACCTTCTTCATAGCTTGCTTTTGGTGTTTTGCTGAATTCCTAGTGGTTCATAGGGATGGAGTCTGGGTGCAGCAAGACCATAACCAGATTTCCAAACCGTGGATTTCCTACGTCTTCTACACCATCCGGTCCCAAGATACCCCTGAAGGAATCGGGGAGTCATTTTCAATAACGACTAAAAATCTGGCAGTGCCTCTAGCACGGGGCCAAGATAGCATGGGTGGGGCACTCCCTTCTTACAATAGTAGTGTATCAAGAGGGAAGCACCTGGCAGCCAAAATAGTGACTTCACCAATGTAGTAGAAAAAACCTCATCCGGTTGAGGAGCCTGCTAGTTCGACAGGTGTAGGGGGAAAAGGGGTGCAGATTAAGTTTCACAGGAAAAATCCCCTGACCAATAAGTAGAGCAATGCATAATTAGTTTATATATGTGTTACACTACGTATAGACATCGTTGTATTGCATAGCGTTTATAAGAAGTAAATGAAATTTTGTTTTGATTGACCGCGTTGTTTGACAAACAAAGGGAAAGGTGTAGAGGAGTTGACCCCTGAAACAGGGGCCATAGTTTTACTACGTGGAGAAGGGGCCCTAGTTTTGGGAAAGAAGGCGCCTGTTAGTAACGTTGGTGGCACACAAGTTCCTGTGCCCGAAGAAGAGATGACAGTAGAGGATGCCAAGATCCTTTCGGCTGGGCCGAAAAAAGGTAAGCGGTTTGTCACTGGTGAGTTTGATTTTTCATCGAATGGTAAACCTTACGTTACTACCCCTGGAGGTTTTGTTGAATTGAATTTTTTGCATCATCATAACGTCCCAATCGCCTTTATTTCTACTATGCTATGTCTAACTTATTTTATTCACATGGTAGGTAACAAGGGTATACCTTTGTCAGTAACACCAACTCAACCTTGGGGTGAGTTTCCTGACAAATTCATGTTTATGAAGGGCATTGTGAATGATATGATCAGTCGCTTAGAACGAGTCAATCCTGAAATTAGTATGTCACTGTCGTTATTCAAGGATTGTTGGCATTACAAAATTACGTTATTTTTGTTGCATCTAACTATTATTTTTTTACGTTATAGGATCTTACCTCAGATGGGATCCCACAGAGCGCGTTGACCTAAACACTACCTCTAAACCCTCACCGGAGCCCGTTTATGATGAAATGCATAAATGTGCGTTACATTTGGCTCACTCTTTATGGGAGTGTCAGAATGTTAACAAGGATCTTTGGAAGAGGTTGTAGAAAATAGAAAAGGAGAAGATGGCCCTAAATGATAGGGTTGAGGATTTGGCATCTCGAAACGAATTTTTGCAAGCCCAAGAGACCAATAATGGGGATTGGCAGATAGCTGTGATGGACTACACCTGTTATTGGATGGTTGTCAGAAACAATGTCTGAGCCAGCCACGAGCTCATTGAGTAGTAGATGCAAATGGATCTCCTAACCCAGAAGAACCAAAACTGGAAGGACTTTAGCGTGAGGGTCCAAGCATGGGAGCAAGCACAAAAGGACCATAAACACGTGTATAAGCGAGAAAGTGCTACCTATCGTCAACACTACAGGGATTCTGTTGGTGAAGCGTACGAAAAGTTTTAGGAGTAGGTGACAGTAAGCACCTCCCCAGAGAGAAAAATAACCCTCCCTTGCGGAGAGACCACTATCCCTTCCTTCTTTCCTGAACCACCCCGATGGACTCCTATGGAAAAGGGAAAGGTTAAGGCTAGAACTAATCTAGGAGATAGTGTTTGGTCTGAGGTTATTGAGGATGAGATCATGAAATGTTTGTGGGTTAGCTTAGAACAAATTCCTTTTGCGATTGATGCAGGACCATCACAGGTAAATCGTAGGACTGTTGTATCCTTGTTATACATAGTTTCAGTGGCGATGCTAACATGTGCTTCATGTCAAATCGTAGGATCGACACGAAGAGGGTTCTCATGGAGAGGAGCATAATGGAAATGACAATTCTCAAGAAGAGGACCTCCATGAGGAGGAGCAACGCAAAGATGATCAATCTCGCGGAAAGAGTCTCCATGAGGAAGAGCCTCGTAGGGAGGATCGCATCCATGAGGAGGCACCACTCGAAGAAGGTCCTTATGAGGATGATCTTCATGAGGTGGAGGTGGAGTTGAATGACACATGTGGAAGTGGTAACAAAGGAAATATGTAGTGTGGCTATATTAGCCAACATTTTGTTGTAATGAAATGAAGTAAAGGACAATGTTCTTCGATCTATGTGATACGAGATTTTAGTTTTTTATAAAGTGAAAAATATTGTTAGAAAGATTACATATTTCAGGTCACTGTGGGACGTTAATAGTTTAAGGCCATTTCAGGCCATGATTATTGTAAGCATAAAGTGTAAATGAAATTGCTAGTTTTAGGCCATAGCGGGCCTTAACTAGTTTAAGGCCATTTCGGGCCATAATTAGTTTAAACGTAAAGTGTAAACAAAATTGCTAGTTTTAGGCCATAGTAGGCCGTAACTAGTTTAAGGCCATTTCGGGTCATAATTAGTTTAAGTGTAAAGTGTAAACGAAATTGCTAGTTTTAAGCCATAGCGGGCTGTAACTAGTTTAAAGCCATTTCGGGCCATAATTAGTTTAAGCGTAAAGCATAAACAAAATTGCTAGTGTTAGGCCATAGTGGGCTGTAACTAGTTTAAGGCCATTTCGGGCCATTATTAGTTTAAGGCCATTTCAGGTTGTAATTAGTTTAAGCGTAAAGTGTAAACAAAATTGCTAGTTTTAGGCCATAGCGGTCCATAATTAGTTTAAGGCCATTTTGGGCCATAATTAGTTTAAGCATAAAGCATAAAAGAAATTGCTAGTTTTAGGCCATAGCAGGCCATAACTAGTTTAAGGCCATTTCGGGCTGTAATTAGTTTAAGCGTAAAGTGTAAATGAAATTGCTAGTTTTAGGCCATAGCGGGCCGTAACTAGTTTAAGGCCATTTCGGGCCATAATTAGTTTAAGGACATTTTAGGTCGTAATTGGTTTATGAAGAAGCATAATAATGATAATGCAACAAGAAAGAGCGTAACCTGCGTAACCAGAAACAACGTGGACTAATACGATGTGTTACGTCAACTTGCTTCTTTACTAGTTCTGTAGTTGCTTCTTGATTGTTTTTAGTTTTGGCGATGCGTATGGACGAGGAGGTTTATTACTCCATTCGTTTATGCCACCATCTTCCCCCTGAAAAGGTAGTTTGGCCCAAATCAAGCTGTCATCAGCCACTGTGTCGGCCTGTTCAAGTATTGGGATAGGAGGCTGATCTTCAGGGATTTCAATTTTCGAACCCTGTTCCATTTCTACATTATTAATAGCTTGAAGGATTGTCTTATCACCATGGATGATCACTTCCCCTCCTACGTAGGGCAAGTGGATCTCCTGATGGATGGGTGATGAAACTACCCTTAGTTGAGCCAACTAGGATCTCCCCAAGATCAAGTTGAAACCAGGCATCTCCTCGACGACGATGAACACTACGTTTGTGGGAAATTGATCCCCCACTATGAAGTTGATGTGTACCATTCCTTTGAATTGCACTTGTGCCCTATTAAATGACTTCAAACATGATGTTATCATGGGATTGATCTAGTCAATCAAACCCAGTTTATCCACTATAGGGTATGGAATGACATTGGCAGCTGCCCCATCATCTACGTGTACTCTCTAGATTCGGTATTGGCCAACCCAGATAGTGATGAACATAGGCACTGTTGTTACTTGACCTTTCTCTGGGTCATCCTTAATGGATTCGTCATGAAAAGTCAGTAGGGAAGGTCGTGTTTGTTCAGTGGTGAGGGAAAGCATGATAAAGTGGATTACTTCTTCATTAGCTGGCAGGCTCTCGTCCATAGGTATGGACGTTAGCATGTGAACCATGGCCTCATGATGCTTTTGTGATGTCATCAGCAAGTCATAGAGGCTCAACGTTGTATTTTTTTGTTTAAGAGCTTGTTTAACCTGTGTAAAAGCATTGAGGAGATCACGTCCACGATCTGGTTGTTTGGCACTCTTTTCTTCTTCCATTCGTCCCATGAGATGAATCTCTCGGGGAGGAACAGTTTTTGGTTGAGGGTTTCATTTTTTTGGGTAGGGAGAAGATAGTTGCGTTTGTATAACATCATCCTTTTTAGAGGAAGGAGGAGTCAAGGGCGTTAAGGCAAGAGGTGTAGGCTTAGGAAACCCTAGCGTAAGGCGGTCCTTGGCTACTTTGTCTATCACATGACCTTCTCCTCTTGTTGTAGGTTGAGGTTGGGGCATTAACTTAGACGTTTGTCCTTGCGTAGCAGGAGCAAGTGATGAATTTGACACCCTGATGAAAAAGGGTGCCCTAGGTGTGGGCGGGGGCTAGGACACAATTTTACTGATGATGGGCTGTGGAACGGAGGTGGGGGATGGGACTTGGAAGATGAAAGGTTGTTGTTGAGTTGCACCTATCGATGTTGACGGGTTTTCCGTCTAGGATAGACGAGAAGGCACACGCAGCACGAAGGGTTGTTTTGGCTGTGATTGACCAGCATCCTCCATACCCACTACGTTGATAGTGTACCCTACGTTATTTGTGTTTAACGGGTCCTGATACACATGCATGGATTGGTTTTCTGGATGGACCAGACTACTACTGTCTAAGATCAGTTTGCCCTAATCGATCATGCGTTGAATGTCATCTTTCAATGCTCAGCAGTAATCTGTGTCATGACCACACAATTGGTGGTAGTCACAGAAATGGTCCAGCCTAAAGTTTTTAGGAACTAGTGGTTCATTTGGCAGAGCCAAGGAGGGGTTCTTAAGTAGCTCACAATGCTATCTATGACATTTCAGACCTTCCTCGGACACCTTCTTATGTTGAATATGGCTAGTTTCTAGTAGTTACTTCAAAAGTTTTGAAGGCTTTACAGGTAGAGCCATGTATTTTGAGCGGTCTTTACACCCAAAATTTGGCCTTGGCTATGAGGGTGCCTCAGGGGCAGGTGTTGTTTCCTGGTCGGCACTGTTTGAGCTTGTTGTGGGCTCAGTAGACATCGTAGATAATTTTTTGTTGTTATTCTTCTTTTTATCCCCTTCGGCTATAGCTGCTACTATTGTTGTTGTAACTTTGCCCTTATATTTACCCTTATTGTGTGCATTTTTGTAGACCAGATACGCTATGTCTTTGCTAGCCTCTGCCACATCTTGAATGCTCTTAGTCTGAGCGAAGGCTTGGCTGAGGGAGCATGGAGTGAGGTAATAAAGTTTAGATTTGATAAAGTCGTTAACTGCCGCCTTGAAGATCACTAAAAAATGAGCCTCTGCAATGGGTTCATGGATTTTGTTCAAGGTGGCGCTCCACCACTGTATAAACTTTTGGACTAGCTTGAGCGGATCTTGCTTGACTTCCATTAGTTGGTCCAACATAACTTCTAGTTTTAGGTTATATTTAAAACGAGTCACGAACTAGGTTAGTAGCTCTTCCAAGGTTGAGATGGAAGAGCGTGGGAGTGTGTGATACTAGTCTAAAGCTTTTCCTGTTAGGGACATAGCAAAGACTCGGATGATGGTATGTGGCCATTGTTGCAATAACAACGATTTTGACTAAAAGGTGACTAGATGGGCATTGGGATCACCTTTCCCATTGTATTTTATAAAATGGAGGAGTGGCATCCCTAGAGGCAATGATAAAACAGGTACCTTCAGATTAATAGGGTCGTCATGGTAAAAATCCATGACCTATATTGCGTCAGAACCGGTAGCCTTGAGGCATTTATCCTCCTCTCTAAGGGTCTGAATAAGCTAGAAGGCTTGATCTAGACCCATGGACGAGGTGGTTGGCTGTGAAATGATAGGATGAGCCATGCTGGGTGGTGGGATAGAGGAGCAATTTAGCCTGTGTATGATGTTATTAGGACTACCCCTACAGGAGATGTCGCTTGTGACATCCACCACCTAGTAGGTGGTGTAGATGGAGCGACAATCATCGACTGTGCCATGGGGTGCACCATTTGCATAGTTGGAGGCACAGACAACGGTGCTATAGTGGGGTTTAATGTTTGTGGGACTTGGTGTTGATGATGGTGAATATGAGACATCTGCGTAGGTTGTGCTACAAGGGATGATGTGTTTGGTGCCCACCACGCAGTAGCGGCGGGTCTTGTCGTATAAGTTAGGATGAATGCAGGCATTGTGTGTAATTGCAAAGTGGGCATTGCATGTACATACAGTGACATAGATGCATATATACGATGAGATGGATTAGCTAATTGTGTTTGCGAAGGGGTGATTTGTGAAGGGAGACCACCTGGGAGGGTAGTCGGGGAGAAAAGATGTGCTTGAGGGAGTGCGGGACGTGGTTAGCATCAAATAATATCAAGGGCGTGGTGACCATGAACAACAGATTTACATAAGATGCTGTGGAGGGAGGGGCCACAGCAAAGCTAGCGTGACTACCTTTTTTAGAATGGGAGTCTAGATCCTCCTGCCCATCATGAAGCGCTTCGTTACGGAAAAAATCCTCTTGTTGTTCTGTCGATGCCTTGGCCATCAACATTTGATCTAAGATCCACTGTTTTTGGTCTGTCAGGGGTATAGTGGCGTTAGATGAAGGAATAAATTCCTTTTCATTGCAGTATATGAACTCGTACTCACGTTTCTCTTTGAGTTCTTGTGGATACATGGGAAAATTTAGCGCAGAGGAAATTGTAATGTTCCCTGTGCTAAGTGTGTTCCTCAGGTTCTTTATTTTGGAGCCTGAGGGATTAGCGTGGTTGGGTTGGACTGGTCAGCGGCTCAACCACAAGAGGCGTAACTTGCAGCGTCCAAGGGTTTTCAAGATTAGCGGTGTCAACAGTGGTGGTTGATGCAGCCATTCTCTACATGGCTCAAGAGTAATGACAAAAAAGATAAAGATCAAAAGGGAAAAGGCAAGTTAGGGCGAAAATGGGCTTTCTATCTTGCAGGATTCTAGAGGAATCGTCAAAGTGACCAATCTACACTGCACGATTTCGTAAGCGACCACGGAGGTATTACATTTATGTTAATCAGAAATGGGTATAGAAAACTTACAGGACTACCTGTGAGACGTAGATCGGAGGTTCAGGCCCTCCTTCTAGCGTCATAACACTATAATGATGGAAAACATCGGTCGCTGGAAATACTAAATGAATTTTCGTGTACATAGTTCCAACCCTGGATCCGTGGGAGGGTCGTGCTGGAGAAAACGAATCTGAGGTGCCCTGAATGGTCTTGTTGATCAGATAGGGACTTACTTAATCAGTAAATTTTGTAATGATCGGATGATGAGATGATGATTTCGATAAGAGGGTATGATATCGGTAACGTTGAAGGCAACGAGGACGATGTAGACGATACAAATCGATTGTAAAATATATGTAAATAGGATGCAACAAATTGAATTTAGAGAATGTGCGATCCCGAGATTTGGGATTTAGCTTATAAACAAATATGTTGAGTACAATGGTTGTAGGTGGGCTTCAGTTTAGATGAAGCACATGCCAGGAACAAAAAAAAATATTCAGGGATGAAATAAGAAAAAGCTGATCTACCTTGTTCTAGCCAATCTGGGTGTAAGGGTTGGGCTCAAAGCAAAGTGTCTACCAACTTGAACTCTTGTTGGTCACTGTTGATGCTCTCCTATTGCCAACTCTTTCTTGTCCTCTCACCAGTCTTGCCAATAGCTGCCAATCTCAAGAATTGCCAACCCTTTGATCATTGTCAACTGGGGCATTTATAAGATTAGGGTTAGGAGAAGAACGTGGTTTAAATGATGTGTGTCCTGGGCCCATAAAATACTGTTGACCTGATGTGCCATAGTGGAAGCTTGTAGTGTTACGCTGCACTACGCTCTGAAGCGTAGTGTGTCGTAATCTACCCTTGCTGGAGCTTCGGTAACAGACTGTCACGCGGTTACGCTACAATACGCTAGGGAGCATATCGTGGCATAAGAATTGCTAACACTTGAATTTTTCTATCTTCGTTGTTGTGATTAAATCAACCATTTTCTTGCATTACGCTACATTACGCTGCATTACGCTGCATAGCATAATCTGGCGTAATATGCCAAAAGTTAAGATTTTCAATCATGGCCAGCTTGCAAAGTTGAAGTGTCATTGCTGTGCGTCCCTTGTTTATGTTCGGTCCTGAAGTCTACTACGCTGAGCTGTGTAGCGTGGTGTAGTAGATCCTTAGCTGGAAAAGAAGACTCACTGGAATGTGCCACTAGTGAATTCCTTTACCTAAACTTCGAGACTTTGCTGAATCATCAAGATCTTGAAATTTCATGGTGTTTCAGGGAGGACCCACTTGCATATTCCTAGTCCCACTTGTTAGCCTCCCATCCTTTTGATTTTATTAGTTGATTGTTTTCATGATACCCATCGCTTAATTTCTTCTTCACGGAGTTCTTTTTTCCCATGTTCTCCTACCTTTGACTCTTTTTCTAGCCCGATTTATCTTCCTCTTGTCCTCAGTTGAGTTCTCGGTCTCTCAAGCTCTTCAACAGCCCCAATTTGACATTTTTAATTGAATTTTTAGGCTTTCTTTTGTCGAGTCAATGCTGGTCAACGGGTGTGACCCCCTGCATATACAGGGCCCCATATACATAGCCCCTTGCATATATGTGGCCTTGTTGATGCAGCCCTACATCCCTATATATGCTTGTTGCACCTTACACTTTTTTCATTTTGCAAATAAATTGGGGTGAGGTTTTGCCATTTTTCTATCTCACTTCTTCCCAAGCNGAGGCCTATTAGAAATTAATTCATTAATTAATTGATTGATTAAGACTTCACACCTCTTAAGGGAAGAAATGAAAACAACAGTTTAAACTCCAACTTATCCCTTATTATTTTTGGTTCTAACCCATCAACTAATACTCTGGGGGATTTAATGGGATGCACGTGTCAGCATTATAACTTAGTCAAATTGAGAAGGTGTATGAGGGCCATTTTGAGCAGCTTGTGCATAATCTAATTAGTGGTTATGTTTGATTGCAGATGGCACTAAAACCAAGGAATCCAAGGGGAGAAGGACCATCATAGCCTAGGGACAAGCATCCATGAATAGGAAGGGGATGAGACGTGTAGCACCTAGAGCACACGGAGGGCTCTCATGCAACTAGCCCCCTCCGTGAAGGACCTGATGTGGAATTTGTCCATCAGATTCTTGAAGAGGAGATTCCCAACGAGCAATTGCAAGGGGATGAAACTCTAGGGATAGTGCCACGACTTGAGGCCACCTTGACCCAAGCATGTCTTGATGCTATCAAACTGCAAGAAGTGCAACGAATGGTCCTACAAGAGTTAAACCTTGGACTATTTCTCGAGAATGCACCAGAAGATGTGAAGCTTGAATTGCAAAATTCTCCTATGTGGCCAATCATCACAACCAATGGTGAATGGTACTTAGGAGAGACCTATCTATTTTGGACAAATCGGCAACTAGGGTCTAGAGTAAGAATTAAGGACATTTATGTCTCTTACTTTGCAAAAGCAATCACGCAAGCTCTGGGGTTGCTAGAGACCGAAGCAGATGTGGTAGAGATCCTAAAGCAAGCTAACCCTGAGGTAAAAGGGGAGTGGATCAAGCAGTGATATGGGATAGATCACAAAGAGTTCAACACTCTGACCACCATGGAGAGAGTGTATTCAAAGATTGCATCTTACCACTTGAACCTAACGATGAGACCCAATAAAATCACTACCTTCTTCACTCGTGCATGTGCTGCCTTAAGTAGAAAATTCCCAATGAGCCTTCCATAATTGTTATTCTTGTAAACTGAAAAAAGGTTCGCTGAAAGTGAATGTGGAAGGCAGGCTCTCCCCTTTTCATGCCTAATCAAAAAGTTATGCAAATGGGCAGGGATAGCACAATATGACAATGATACACTCCGGCATGCCTCGATTGCCTCATGGTGGGAAATGATAAAGGAAAAGACTCCGACCATCACATAAATCGAGGAGTAGCAACCACCTCCACCACCTGTGCAAACAATGAGGTCAGGTTTGCAAACCATCGTAGAGCACATACACAGAATCTGGCAATCACTCTTGAGCCAACAAGAGAAATCTGAAAGGATAGGTGGAGGAGAAGACCTTTCGGTCTATCGGCTTGCAATGAACCATCTAAAGCAAGTGGCTCACTCAGTAGGTTTGCTAGAAAGAGTAGGCTCGATGTTCTCTGTCGTCCGAACATAGGTACCCGCAAGAATTGATCTTAGTGTTCGAGAGGTAACAATATTTACACAAAAGTTATTTCCTAAAATTTTAGGAAATGATGCTACTTTCTTAGTTTGCTTGGAAGATGGTGAAGGGGTGATAGTCTTGGTGATGCAGCACAAAGGATAGGAGGTTGCATTCGAAGTGGTTGCTGACATGATTGCTACAGCCCTCAATGCATTGACGACACCTGTACTAGACATACATGGACTCGAAGATGTATAGACATCCATCGGGACTTCACGTAGTAGGATCAATGCAACCCAACATAAAGAATTGTTGGACCAACTAGTGGGAACTAGGAAACTATTTTCGGATGTCTTCGATCTTCCGAACAACATGACTGCAACCCAGTCGAAGTTGCTCTCGACAAGGGGTAAGAGCCTCATCTTGGAAGGGAAACTTGAAGCTACTCAAGCTAATTGTCAATGCTTGGCAATAGAAGTTGCTTAATTGAGAACCTAACTTGCCGATCTAGCTCTCCTTAACCATGAGCTCACTAGAGATGAAGCTTTTCAACATCTTCAGGTCAAACTTCAGATAGTTGAGGATGAGCGAGAGTCAGCAATCCTTGATAAATCCTTGGTAGATGCTCATGCATATCATTTAAACAAGGACTTGATAGAAGTTTGCCAGAAGAACGTTAGGTTGACTGTGAAAGTCCATTGCCTGCACAATGTTGGTGCTAAAAATTAGCACATGAAAAGCTTTATTCACCAACAACAGGAAGAGCTAGCCAGGGTGAACGCTGATGTGAGAAGATTGACCACTATAGAAATTAGCCATTGAAATCGCTGCTTTGAAGAACAAAGCTCTTAAGTTTAAAAAAGTTAAGAATCATTATAGGGACTAAGTGGGATTACAAACGGAAGTGAATGAGAAATAGATTCAAGTCGCAAAGGCTAAGATGAACCAAGTGCTCTAGTAGCTTCAAGAGGGAGGTGAGGTATGACAACCTATCTTTGATGGGTTGAATATCTACAACCTGGCTGAGATCTGCCTCAAGGAACTACAGATTGAAGAAATGATAGAATACATGGAGTTGGCCAATCTTTGCTACGAAAATTTGGCTAAATAGTTGGGAGACCGTGGTCTGAACTAGAAAAGAAAGTGGCCATCTTGTATTCTTTATACGAGGGTGAGTTCCAAGTGCACAAGGTGACAAAAGAAAAATTGGAAACAATAGAACTTGAGGTTCTTCGAATGAAAACATGTTGTCACGGAGAACTTGGCCCATTGAATGAATGACTACCAGTAGTTGCAAACATCAATTCAAGCATTCGACATCGAACGAAAATAGTTCGCAGCCTAGTTTGTTAAGTTGAAAGAACTCTTCCCTGTGTTGCTGTGTCCTTGGGAGGTTCCAGTCCCAACACACATTGGTAAAGTTTCCTGGATAGTGAATGATCCCAGAAGAAAAGAGGAAAAAATGAGGATCCTTTTGGAGGCTTTTTGGTTACCTCCAGAAGTTGTAGCTGCTGTGGGGCTGCCATCGTTCGTGCCACTGCTACCACATGGGGCAGAGGCTGGTGAAGGTCCATTAGAACCATCGCCCCCAGGGACGATGTGATCTTCTCCAGCAATTTTTGCATCTTTCAGCATGGTAGAGAATCCAGGACCGTCAGGATGTTCGATTTTGTCTCTAAACACCACCATTTTGTAATTTTTCCTTCTCTGTACACTTAGGAACTTGGCGCATCATGTGTGTGTGTGTGTCACGTGTGTTAAGTTATGTATGTTGTAATAAAAACTCCATACCTTGCAAATTGTAGAGGAACTCGAGGACGAGTTTTTACTCAGTCATGGAGGTATGATGAAGTGCTAAAACAATTGATGCGTCGACTAGGCTGCGTATACACAACCCTGTTTACACGGAGCCTATTTGAGCCTATAAATAAGTGGGCTCCTGCCACACTTAGGTACCTTTTTGGAAGTTGTAGTGAAGCTCTTGCAGTTTTTTTCTACAAGAGTTAGAATATTTTCCAAGTGCCCGTAGTAGGTGTAAGAAACGTGTTTGGCTCTTTGTACGAGCGCTGATGTACATGAGCCCATTGGTGTGAACGATAATAAAGACGAGCTTTTCAAGAATTCCTTGCAGTAATTGGACTTAGTCATTTAATGCATTTAATAGTTTAATATTTCTATGCTTTAATAGTTCCTTAAGTTTCCGTTGTTATTATTTTAATCACTATTGTGCTTTTATAGTCCATAGAAACCATAAGTACGACCATCTCGAATGTAAACCTAACACTTGGCAACCCAGCGACGCTTAACGTCTAGTAACCTAGTAGTGGTTAGGGGATGCTCAGGATGTGCATGGAAGATGGGATTGGATACTTATGCTAGGAAGAGTTAGGATATAGATTAGGATAATTATAGATTATGTAATATTCCATTCCTTACTTTCCATTCCAAGAATTAGATGCTAGAAGATAAAGTGAAAAAGCCATAAAAATCAGTTGCCTCAATCTCACTTAACCATTGCGATTAGAACATCACAAGTGAGGTTGGGAAGACAACAACCATTCTAATGCAAGGTTTTTTTGGTTAAGGTCTAGTGTATGCAAAGTGTTTACAGTCTACGGAATTCGACTGCGTCACGTGTGAATGCCTGTGATTCGCATGGTTGGGTGTAGGGCTACCTAGTCACTCATCACCATGTTAATCTACAAACTTGAGAGCATGAACAAAAAGTAGCTAGTCACCACACAACAAGTCAAACCTTTCCATGAGCCTAAGCAAGCTAGTGGAAATAAAACCTCAATAGATGGATGACCTTGCTCAATCTTTCAGATCTCCTCCTTTCAACTCAGCTATGGGGGAGATGGCCACCCATGCTAATCATTTAAAGTGGCTCCTCATTTTTTCCTAGTTTTTTGTTTTACACTTTCTTTATTTTTATACCTTTTTTGTTTTACGCTTTGATATTTTTCCAAATTTTTATTTTAAAACATCATTAGTATGTTTGTTTTTCTTGATTATTTTCTAATTTCTTTTGTATTTTCCTTTATTTTGGTGTGAATTTTCCTTGTTTTTAAAATAAAATTACTTTATTGCCAATAGGACACAATGGTGCTCTAGCTATTTGCTAATGGTGGTTTGTACTTAATATTTTTGTTTGCTAATGTTTGGTTTCTATTTTTGAATTTTGATGACTGATAACTAAGACAAAGATTCTTTTTCATGGAAAAGGCAGTGAGTCCATGTCATTCATCTATCCACAAGCTTTATGGTTTTCCTTGTTTTGGAAACATGAAGTCCCTTTTCATTAATAAAACCTTAATGAACTTGTGACCTTGGTAGTTTATAGACTTGGAAAGGATTGAAAGGTTTCAAAAGGGTGTGACTTCAAAGGGATTCAAAGCTCTCTATACCTTTTACCATCTTGAGTGCAAGTGTATTTTTCATGGATCTCTAAACATTTCGTGTTGACCAATTATAGGAAGTTGAATAAGTCAGTGCATGGTGTGGTTCCCATCCAAAAATCTATTAAAAAAAACTATGAAAATTGAAAGCATACCCCTTAGACACAATTAATGGGCTAGAAGCACTGGTTATGGAACTAGAAAGATATGTTACCCATGCCTGAAGGTCCCCTCTAACTAAGGTCCTTTCTCATTTCTTGCTTATATTTTCTTCTCTAAAGGAATAGTGTTTGATTTGTGGGAGTATTTTTGTGTCTCAAGGGGGTGGATTGATCTTAGAGTGATGATGTCAAGTCACTGAACATTGTTGGTTTTGGTTTAGACTAAGGATGGACTCTATTGGGTCATTTAACCATGAATTCCACACTTCATGTGACTAGGATCAGGGACTCCATTCCACTCTCTTTATCATCCAGTAATGCTTCCATAACTCACCTCACTGTTGATTGTCCATGTTTTTGCCTAATCTCTTAGTTTGATATGTTGAAATTCTTAAATAGATTCTCTAGGTGTGCTCCTTAACTTTTTGTAACCATTAATCAATTATGGGGGTCCATGGACTCCTTAGTTGAGGTTATGCAAGGACAAAAGAGCATGTACAACTATGGGAAGGACCCACTTGCATATTTTGTGGTTTGGTTAGTTAAGTTCCTTACCCTTAAGATGTTGCTATAATCAAATCTTTTGTGCACTCCATCGTGCATCTAATTGTGTGCTCTTTAAGGCAATTTTCTTATAAAATCTCATTCTGTAATCATTTATCAATTTTTTGAGCTTCAAAATCCTTTTCTAATATTTTCATCATATTCATGGCTTTTTGGGATCCATTTGAACCTCATTTCACATGGAAACTCCTTGTTTTTTTATTACTTTTAACAAAGTTAACAGTGATCAATAGTCACATTGACTAGGCCCAGACAATGCTACCAGCTATGTTGACTAGGCCTTGTTAACTAGACCCCATCAATGTAGTGCAAAAATTCTATAAATGCTAGGCAACACTTTAAAATTTTTGTCATTTTCTTCAAAAAAGGAGGAAAGGTTTTGTAAATTTTTTAGAGCCTAAAATCTTCTAGAGCCCATAACTTTTACACTGCTTGTTCAAATCACTCTATTCTTTGATCTTATAGCTACTAGAGGTAAGCTCTTAGTAGTGGTGGCCATAAACCTTAGGGTTTCTAATGAAAATTTTTCAAAAATTTTCTAACTCCCCTAAAGGATTAATGAATAGAGTAATATTAAACCATCAATTTTTGAGAGTTTAACCCTTCCAATAGATTTTGGTAAACATAAAATTACTTATTGATATTAAAATAAGAATAAAATAGTAATTGAAATGATCAAATCGGCCATGATCGCAACTTAGCCAAGTGTAACTTTTCAAAGAGATAAGGTATCTAAATTATTTCAAGTTACACATTTAATGTTAACCCTTTGTCATGTTGTGATCACAAATGGCACCAAGATTGAAACAACCCTAGGAAGGAGGCCCATCTAAACAAAAGGATAAACAATATAGAGTTGGAAGGAAACAATAGGAGCAAGCCCAGGAGCAGGCAACAGAAACTCACATGAGACCTCTTCAAGAGGAGTTTGATGTGGAATCTATCTAGTAGATTCTCGAAGAAGAGGTTGCTATAGAATAATCTCATTGAGGAGAGGCACCAAGGCTTGTACCAAGACTTGAAGTCACTTGGACATAATCCTATCTTGATATGATCAAGCATTGTGATGTCCAATGCTCAATTCTCCAAGAACTGAACTTTGGACCATTCTTAGAACATGCTCCACTAGAAGTTAAGACATAGTTACAAAACTCTCCCTTGTGATCAATCATCACTTCCAGTGGGGAATGGTACATGGGAGAGACATATCTCTTCTGGAATAGCAAAAAGGCATGAGCCACTTTGAGAATCAAGGACATTCATGTGTCTTACTTGATGGAAGCTATTGCATAGGCTCTTGGTATTCTTAATTCTAGAACCCATTTGACAGATATCTCCACACAAATAGACCCAGAGGTAAAAAGGGAGTGGACCTAATGGTGTTATGTGGTTGACCGTGAGGAGTTTGATGTGATCACACTGGAAAAGTGCATATACTTTAAGATAGCGGCTTATAACCTCAATCTGATGGTGAGGCTCAACAAGATTTCCCACTAGCACATGTGTCAATTTAAGTGGAAAATTCCTTGTTAACCTTCCATAGCTAATCTATCTTGAGATGGAAAAGTGTTTCAAGGAAAATGAACATGGAAGGAAAACCCTGTCCTTTTCATGCCTTATTAGAAAACTTTGTAAAAGGGTAGGTATAGTGTGCTATGTAAATGACATAATCAGACATACTCTCATTACCTCCTAGTCTAAAATGATGAAAGAGAAGACTCATTTTGTGTCCAAAGAAGAGGAGCAACAACTGCCACCTCCACCACCCACTTAAGAAATAACATCAAAGGCCCATGCTACCATTGAGTGCCTATGCGAAATCCATAAGTAGCTCTTGCATGAGTGGGAGTAGCAAGTAGGAACAAGTGGTGGGGATCCATCTATGTACCATTCTACAATAAGTCACTTCAACAAGGTAGCTTGAATAATCAGTTAGACAGAGGGATGTGGACCAATATTCTTGGCCCAAACAACATAGCTTCCTACAAGGTTAAATCTTAGTGCTCAAGAGATAACTGTGTTTCTTTTGCAATAATAGTAATTCCCAGAAATCTCTGGGAATGCTGCTACCTTTTTAGGGTACTTGGAGGAGGGCAAGGGTGCAATTGACTTGGTGATGTAGCACCAAGGATAGGAGATAGCAGTGGAAGTGGTTGCTGATCAAATAGCTGAAGCACTAAATGCACTTGTAGCATTTTTACCAGACATTTTTGCATTTAGAGATGTGTAAAAATTTGCAAGAACTATTAGTAAAAAATTGAATGCAACCTAGCATAAGAAGTAGCTGGACCGAATGGTGGGAATTGGGCAATCGATTCTAGATATCTTTGATTTTTTGGATAACATCATTGCAATGCAGTTGGAGTTGCTTGAAGCAAAGGACAAATGCATCATTTTAGAAGGGTAACTCAAAATAACTCAAGTGCAAAATTGACGCTTGGCTGTGGAGGTTGTTGAATTAAGAGCCCACCTTGATGATCCTATGCTCCTCAACCCTACACTAATAAGAGATGAAGCTTGTCAATAACTTCAAGATAGACTTAAACAAGTTGAGGTGCAGATGGTGACAACTATCTTTGACTAGTTTGTGGCTAAGGCTAAGACATATTCAGTTCAGAAGGACTTGTTCTAGATGCACATAGATAATGAGATGTTGATTGCAAAAAAAAATCATTACTTGTAGAATGTTGATTTGCAGAAATAGTAGATGCAAGAATTCATTCATCAATAGCAGTAACAACTAGCCAAGATAAACATTGAATTTAGGAGATTGACAATCAAAAATAGAAATATTTCTATGGAGGAAGTTTATGCCTTACACCAAAAATTTACGATTGAGATTGCCACTTGGAAGAATGAGGCTATTAAATTTGAGAGAGTCAAGAACCACTACAGAGATCAAGTTGGCTTATAGAAGAAAGATAATGAAAAATACATCTAGATGGCTAAGGAAAAAGTTAATAAGATCCTCTAGCAACTGCAACAAGGAAAAGACATATGGAAACCTATTATTGATGGGATAGACACCTATAATAAAGAGGAGATCTGCATGAAGGAGTTGTAGATTGAAGAGATGGCAGAATATATGGGGCTCACCAATTTTCGATATGCAAACCTGGCAATGCTGACTTCTGGATGACCACGGTTAGAGTTAGAGAAGCATGTGGCCAACACATACTTGTTGTATGAGGTAGAGCTTAAGCACCATAAGGAGACAAAGTAAGAGCTTAAGATTGAAAATGTTGAACTTGAAGTTCTTAGGGCAAGATTCACTAATTAAAGATCAACTACTAAGAACTTGACTAGAAGAATGAATGATTGCTAGGAATTGTAAAATGTAATGAGGGCATTTGACATTGAATGCAAACAATTTACTACTTGGCTCGTCAATGTCAAGGAGCTATTCCCAATAATGCCTTGTCCTTGGGATGTGTCCATTTCGGTCCACATTGGCAAATTTACATGGACCATGCATGATCCCAAGAGCAAGAAGGAGAAGATAAAAGCATTGTTGAATGCTTTCTGTCTTCCACCAAAAGTTGCAACTATAGTAGAAGAACCACAACAACCTCAACCACTACATGTATCTAAAGTAGGAGAAGGTCCTTCAAAACCTCAGGAGCCTCCATTTCCTAGGATCTTGTAATCTTCTTCATCGTCTTCACATCATCAAAGGAATTATGTTTGTCAAATTTTATCTTGGTGTTTAATTTTATAATCCTGAACACTAGAAAATTTTATAATGATTGTATATTCGTACACTTGGGCACTTAGTATTTGTTTTTGTGTGTTTATGTTTGTCATATGTCTATCATTAGTTAATAATTTCATACCTTTTCAAATTTTTAAAGAAGTCAAGGATGAGTTTTTATTTAGTTGTGGGGATATGATGAATCATAGATTGGTTGCATCGACTAGGCCCTATCGATGCATGATTTGATGCATTGATGTAGTATTGTCAACATAGTATCTATTTTTGCCTATAAATATGTGCTTACCCACCATGTTTATGGCATAATCTTGTCATAGTTTTAGTGGAGCTCTTGTAGTTTTGTCATTTGAAAATTAGAATATTTTTCTAAGTACTTGCAGTAGGAGTCAAGAGTGTATAGATCTTTATTTGAGCATTATTGTATCTAAGCACAGTAGTGTGTGCAGCAATAAAGACAAGCTTTTTGATAAACCTTGCAACACTTAGAAATAGATTAATTAATTATTTATGCATTTAATTTTTTATGTAATTTCCTTTAATGCTTTAAGTAATTAAGCTAAAGTAAGCTAGATTAAATAGAATTTAATTAAGCACATAAGTATGTTTACTTCGAGCATACGCTTAGTGGTTGGTACTCACAATAATGCTTAATGTTTGGTAACCTAGTAGTGTTAAACATGTTTAGGATGTGTATGGCAAGTGGGAACAAATGCTTATGTTAGGATTAGTTAGGTATAGCTAGTTAAATTCAAGTAGCAATTAAATTACTTCATTTTTTTAGCCTTTATTTATTTTAAGCACCCAAAACATAAAACATAAAAATAATAAAAATCATATACCTCAATTACACTTAACCATACCTTTGCACATCACAAGTGTAATTAGGAAAACAATGAATGACTATTAGGGCTAGTCTCACTTCCTAAAGGCTAGTGTACTAGAAGACAAAGGGTCCATGGAATTCGACTGGATTTCATGTGAACCCTCAGTGATTTGTATGGTTGAGTGTAGGGGTATTTGCTACTGATCAATTATATTACTCTATGATGAATTGTGTTTAAACATGCTTAGATATTGGAGCCTCAATATCAAATACCCCATATTGGACCCTAAGATGTGATGTCAAATATTTGATATCATGGGGTATATGCTAGGCTATAAATATAGTGCTTGGGCACACAATTTGGAGAGTTGGTTTTTGCATAGAATAATGAAGTTATTGTAGTTTAGCCATTTTAGAGTTAGAATATTTTTGAGTGCTTGTAGCATGAGTCTAAGTGTGTATGAATCTTTATTCGAGTACTGATGTACCTAAGCACAGTAGTGTGATAAAAATAAAGACAAGCCCTTTCAATAATCCTTGCAGCACTAAGAACAGATTAATGTTTTCTTTAATGAATTTATTATTCATGCACTTTACTTTAATGCACTTTAATTAAGAAATTAATTTTTAGTTGTTAATGAACATAAGCACATCCACTTTGAGCATACGTATAGTGTCTGGAATCCCAACAACACTTAACGTTTGGTGATCTAGTAACATTACATGCGTTCAGGATGTGTCTAGAGAGTGGGGACAGGTGCTTGTGTTAGGCTAGCTAGGTAGTAGATTAATTAGATATTAAATTCCTCTACCTTTCATTCTTGTTCTAGGTGATTAAACTTATAAAATATAAAATGATAAAAATCATATACCTAAGTTACACTTAACCATATATTTGTACCTCACGAGTGGAATTGAGAAGAAAATGATCATCTTGATTAGATTTCACTTCCTAGAACTAGTGTACTTGGGAACTTAAGGTTAGTCAAGTTTGACTAGATTGCACTTGAACGCTTGTGATTCGTATGGTTGGGTGTCGGGGTACCTCACTACTCATCATTGGTGTCATTTTTGGGGATATTTTAATTGTTATGTGCACCATCTAGGACTTGGTGGAAATTATTGTAGCAAACCTTAGATTCATATAATATATTAAAGTTACTACAAAAATTTTATAGATCACATTATGATCTTATTTTCTAACATAAAATGTCTTCTTCTCACAGGAGTGATTCTCCATCCAAGTCTGATGGAGTTCGTCAGTAGGTGTCCCAAAATTATAGAGTGGTATATGCTCATCTTGATGAGTATGTATCTAGTTTCACCTTAATCCTACACTAGGATAAATAGTTGCAATGGCGTGACATGGAGGAGAACATCGTGTTACCACCCAATTGATCCATTCCTACGATGCTCCAACAAACTCTTATGTGTTTGGATCTCTAGGAACTTCATGTTGTGTATGTTGTGTAGGATAGTGATGTTAGGGATTATCATTACATTAAAGCACAATGTCTTAGGGATTAATAGCTAGAACATCACTATGAATTTATGAAGGGAAAGTGGTTCATTGATTCCCCACTCCTACTATATCAAAAAGATGGTGGGGGATTTTCTATTTAGTGAAATTCATCTCTTTAACTTCAATGAAGGAGGTCAAAACTAGAACTTGCAATCCATGATCCACAATCCTAGTTTTGGCAAGAATGGATCCAATGACACAAGAGGATCCAAAGAGGAAAATCATGGTAAGTATGCTAACAAAAAAAAAAAGATCATGATCATGGCTATGATCATTGAAGAGGGGGTAGTAGGCACCATGATGGTGCTAGTCCTTCTTCCTCTTTTCCTTCATCATCATCATCTTCTTCTTTTGGCATTGATTGAAATTGCAGGGGATGTGACCATGATGGAGGTGACTGACGAGATTGAGATAGCCAAAGAGATTGTCAAGGGGGCCAAGATGAAGGGTGTGGGCATTCAAGAGAGATCCATCACCATGAATGAAGGCGTAGCAGAGGGCATCATAGGCACCAAAATCATGTCCTCAATAAGCCTTTTCTTGCTACTTGAAGTATGCTAAACATTATAGAGGTAGTATGAATTCACATAAGGCATGTAAAGGATAGTTGAATCAAGTAGCTAGAAATGAAAAATATTTCTCAGTTTGAAGGGGGATATAACTTAGATTTGCAGAACCATCTCCAAGCTTTCCAAGATGTATGTGCCTTGCAAAACATAGAAAATGAGTGGCAAAAGCTTAAGTTATTAATGAAACAAAAAACTAGTACTAGTCCTTAGAACTAGAGTCTCTTAGATGATAGGGTATAATGCTTGAATTATTCAATGAAAAATATCAAATGTACTCTCAAGTGTCTCATTTGAGAAGGAAAATTAAAGGATGGAAACAAGGAACACATGAATTCTTAGATGCCACCATAGGTCGATACTATTCCTTAATGCATAAATGTCCTAGCCATGGTTATTCTTAATTAGACCAACTTCACCACATTGTAGACAGGCTTCAATCTGAAACAAGGAGAACCCTTAGTGTTTATGCCCAAGGATGAATGGCAGAATTAAGCATCCATTAGATTTAAAGATTGATTAAGCAAGCAAAAAAATAAGAAGGAGAATTAAGGAAACGAGAATGTGTGGAAGAGTATAATTGTGATCCTTCCATTCACAAGGGGGAGGTTCAATTCTATGATGGTGAGGAAGAATCATTACTTGATGAGGTGGTAAATAGGAAAATCTTACTACTTTGAAAATTTCAATATGAAATTACGACTAAGGTTGATCAGTTATGGGAATGCATGGATAGTAGATTTCAAGCTATCCTAAAAATTGCTAAAGAGTCTAAAGAATAATGTAGTGATTGTGAGTGTAGGAGACGCAAGGAAGTTGAATGTGCCAATCAAAGAGGTAAGGGTAAGATTGCTATAATAGAGGGAGGTACGAGAAGTGAATTAGATGATGACAGTAGATGTGACATTTGCCATTATGAACATTGTAAGGGATGTTACCCCATAGTGTCACACTTACAGGAGTCTAGGGTGTATGCTTTGAATCCATGCCTACCACAAAGGCAAACACCCAAAAGGTTACCTTATCCCCAAGGAAATTCAAGGCAGTTCCACCAACAACAATAGTATTATCCAAGTCAAACTCCAGCACAACCATATGAGTAGTCTCAATAGTGGTAGCAACCACATTCATGGGTGTTGGCACCACCAAGGTAGTAATACCCTTACAGATAACCTGATTTGTATGGGTATTACATTTAGCAACCCTTCTCTCCATGTGACTTTTCTAGTCACATTTCTACTTTCCAACCTCACTACCCTTTTGATTATTATCGAACTCATTCTCCACATGCAAGGAGAGAAACCACCTTTTATCCTTATCCTTATCCTATTCTTGCACATGTTCCTTGAACCTTTGCACAGCTACCATCTACTTCATCTATGTAGGATGAACTCCCTGCTCAACCATAACAACGCAACACTACCAGGGCTATTAATCTATAACTAGTTCATCAATCGAGTGGTTCGAACACTCGATCAAAGAAAAGACCTTTCTTCTGACCCCATAGTCCACCTAAGCCCTCACATACATCTACAGTTGGCAACCCTATTCCTCCATCTCCCTTTGTATCAAATTCATTTAATTTCCTTCAAACCAAATACTACCTAGGATCCATATTGTGATGCTTACTCATACCATATCTGATTGGATCCATGTTGGAAACCTTTCTAGGAAATTAGCTAATCCTGGCAATCCTCTTATTTATTTGTAGATTGTTGGGAATGAACTATGTAAGGCTCTTCTTGATTCTGGTTTTGATGTTAACTTGATTTCTCATGAGATGTATATTGCATGAAACCTACCTCCTCTAAAGAAGAGAAATATCATATTAGAATTGGTAGATAGTCCATCACTATTCCATTAGGATTGGTAGAAGACATTGTGATCACTATTTGTCAGTGGTCTTATCCTATTGATTTTCTAGTGATCAAGGTGGAGAATTGCAAAGGGGACTTTCTAATCATCATGGAAGGACATGGCTAAGAACTATTGATGCAAAAATGAGCATAAGAGATCTTTCCTTGGAAATATTTAAAGAAAATGCATTTAAGAAGATTGGGAAGAAGCAAGTTCCATGCATTGTGTACAACGATATAGGGTGTAATTATGTGTAGAAAATTTGGTTAGTAAAATGATCAAAGGTGTCTGTATGCAGTAGCCACAAAATAAGAGGGCACCTAGTGGTTGACCGCTAATTCTAAGAGTAGCACAATTTTCATGGAAACTACTGAGAGCTTGATATGTGCATATTTCATAGGCATGAATGAACTAGAGAAAGTTCATCACCAACTCTCTGATAATGAAAATGATGATACCTATTAGGAAGACTTGGAAATTCCTAAAAATTTTAAGTAAGATTCCCTTGAATTAAAAACTCTATTAGCTAGCATGGAATATGTATTCTTAAAAAATGGAAAGCTAGTAATAACTAATGCAAATATTTCTCAAGAATAGAAAAGATGTTGTTGAATGTGGTTGAAAAATGGTTAGCAGCCTTTGCTGGTCATATCTAGAACTCATAGAGATTGATCCTAGGATATGCCAGCATCATATCTACATTGATCCAGCCAAGAAGCCAAAGAGGTAGCGACAAAGAAAATTAAACCCCAAACTGAAGTAGATTGTCAAAGAGGAAATCGAACAACTCCTCAACGCAAAGTTTATGTATCCCATTGTGGATAGCAAGTGGGTTAGTCCAGCCATTATTGTGCGAAAGAAAGGTGGTAAGTGACATGTTTGCATTGATTTTCAACTACTAAATATGGCAACATTCAAGGACCATTTCTCATTGCCATTCATTGATCAGGTGTTAGGCACAATATCCAGGCATTGCTACTATAGTTTTCTAGATGGTTATAGAAGCTATAACCAAATCTAGATCATGTTGGAGGACTAAGCCAAAACAACATTCACAAGTCCCTGGGGGACTTTTGCCTTTTGATCTATGCAATGTCCCTACTACATTCCAATGCCTGACCCTTAGCATATTTCAATAGTAGATCGGTAGTTGATGAGTGGCGAGGTACCCCTACACTCAACCATATGAATACAAGTGTTTCACGCTCAATTCGGTTGAACTCCAAGGAATAAGTGCTTATAAATCCTAATGGAACACTCAAGGTTAATCAATCACTGTCTTCCCAAACTTACTTATATTTTCACGATTGTATGGTTAAGTAAGCTTGAGGTATATTATTTTTATAACTTTTATCTTTTTAATGTGTTATGCTAATAGGGGAAGGTAAAGAGAACTAAATGACTAACTTTCATTAACTATTCACTAACTAAGTTCTAATTGTTCCTAACACCAGTATCCATTCCCACTTGCTGCACACATCCTAAACGAATGTAACACTGCTGGGATTACCAAACACTAATCATCACTAGGTTACCAAGAGCTACACACATGCTCGAAGTGGTCATACTGAGTGTACTTAACTAGGAGAGTCAAGGGTTGAGAGAGATTAATTCACTAGGAAATCATTTAAACATTTAACAATAATTAATTACTATTTATCTTAATCTGTATGCTGCAAGGTTTATCATAAAGTTCATCTTTATTACTGTACACTAATGTGTGCTTAGGTACAATTTGCTCAAATAAAGATCCATTCACTTTAGGACTCCTACTGTAGGCACACAGGAATTATTCTAACTCTGGAATGGTAAAATTGCAAGAGTTTAGCTAAGGGTCTAAGGCTTTTCCCCCAGAACAAGGGAAGTTGCCTCTTATTTATAGAAATTGAGGTAGGATGCGATATCACGTACGTGATATCGTGGCTCATCATACCCCCATGACTGAATGAAAACTCGTCCTCGAGTTCCTTACAAAATATTAGGAAGGTATGGGATTATTGACTTGAATGACACTAATGGTGAACAGGGTGACACGTGAACAGATCAACATTACAATACATGGAAATATTAGTGTTCATGAAAATAGTGAACATTATATACATTTGACATCCAGCCTTATTTGACAGCTGAGAGAGAAGAGAGAAGAGAGAAGAGAGAAGAGAGAAGAAAATGTGTTGCTGCCGATGCCAAAATTGCACCTTCCATCGTTCGTCCATAACCGCACCATCAATCTTGTTCCTTGTATGACTATTCCAGCACTAGTCCATCCTAAGTGTTTCCTCTAGCTCTAGTCCATTGCTGTATGATTGCCATCTGCACACACAACATAGTATCATATTAGCAAGGATAAATAAATAAATCCCAATGCAGCTGATACCTTGCCTTGGTGTATGGTGCATTGGCTGAGTTGTGATATGGCTAATATAGATTTTGGAGATATAACACTGGTGACTACCCAAGGTGTAGGGGTTAGGAGAAAATTGAAAAAATTGGACCATGACCCCCATGACTAAGAGCAATCCTCTGGTAATGATAGAATGGAAAAAGATAAGGAATAAGAAAGATGGAGAAAAAGAAACAACGACAACGCTGATAAAATGGATGTCAGAGGTGATAATGAACAAAAAAAATGGTGATTGTGAAAATTCTGAAGGAAAAGAGGTTAACTGATGCACCAAATAGGAATGTCAGTGGGTCCTCCCCAAAGCAAGCTCATGCCTTTAATGCCATGACAATCCCACATTCAAAGAGTCCATAGGCTCTAGAAATGTCATGTGGAAGTAAGAGTTAAAGTCTTTAACCACAAGAGTTTACCAAAAAGAAAACAATGCATCAACCAAAATATAGACTACTAATACAACCAACAATGAGGTGGAACATGGAGAAAGAATGATGAGGAGAAGAGAACAGAATGGAGTCCCAAGAACAAGGTGCTGTACAACCCCTTGTGTATTTATAGTTAATGTAACTTAGTAGGTCTCATTCTAAATCCAACCTCAAACAATCCACATTCAGTGACTTCGCATTAATACACTTGGCCAATCTATCCACTTGAAGTAGCAAGAATGCTTCCTCTAAAGAGTCACCACCATTATGAAGAAACAAGAAGAGAAAGAGTAGGAAGCAAGAGAGGGCCTTAGTTAGAAGAAACATGTTTGTTTAGTTCCATAACCAGTGCTTGTAGCCCAGATGATTATTTTATCAAAGGGGTGTGCTTTGAATCCTCACTTTCTCTTCTTTTTTTTTTTTGCGTGAGAATCACATCATGCAAAGACTTATTATTTTTATTAGCTCAGCTTCTCAATAATGGAGCAACATTGGAATGGTAAGGAAAACCCAAGAAGAAAACATCCAAGCACCCAAGAGAATAGCTAGCACAAATGCATCAAATTCTCTTGAAGTCACACCCTTTTTAGTTCTTGAGTCCTTCCTCAGTTTGAGTAATACTTAGTTACTGGTTCATTAATAGTTTTATTGTTAAGAAAGGGACTATAGAGTTCCAAGCCAAGAGAGACCATAGAAATTTATGAATGCATGGATGATGTGGACTCATTGCCTGTTATACCAAAATAATCATACCTTAGTATCAACATTATAACTCAAAGGTAAAAACCAAACATTAGCAATCAATAGAATATAGTTCATACCACCATCAGGAGCACTTATTAGGTGACGAACCTAACAAAACAAACAAACACACAAAGAAATGAAAAAGCATAACGTTGTTGTAAAACAAAAACAAGAAAATTTAAAGAAATTTGTAAAACAAAAATGTGTAAAACAAAAACTTAAAAAAGAACTGAGGGCCTTAATTGATTAGTAGAGGTGGCCATCTCCCCCATGACTGAGTTGGAAGGAGGAGATTCAAAATAATGAGTGGGGTCATCCTTTCTCAGAGGTATTATGTGCACTGGCCATACTAGATTCATGGTAAGGTTTGGTCTATTGCACATTGACAAACAATGTCTTATCAAAATGCTTATTTGAATTTTTTAGGAATTTCCAACTTCCCCCAATAGATGTTTTTAGGTTAAAATTTGGAAGTTGGCAATAGACCTGCTTAAGTTCATCTATGCTTTCGATGTGAGCACTAGTTATCTCCTTAGTTAGTTCCATGCACGTTGGTGGGTTGCTCTCTTGATCAGCTATCAACCGCTGGGTGTCTTCTTGTTGTGTGGTTGCTACATACAGGTACTTTTGTATGTTAATTTCTTATGCACACTAGTTGCATGTAGGCCATACTGAACATTTATGCATGCAATTGCACCCTGTATCATTGTATGTGATGCATGGAACCTTCTTCTTCTTGATCTTCCCAAAAGTGTTCTCCTTAGATATTTCCAAGGAAAGATCATAGATTCCTAGGTGTGCATTTATGGTACTTAGCCATGCCCTTCCCATTATTATTGGGAAGTCCCCTTTATCATTATTTACTTGTATCACTAGGAAATTAGCTGGGTACGACCACCCACACATAGTGGTAATGATGTCCTCCACCAGTCCCAAGGGAATAGTGATGGACTGGTTGGTCGGCTCTAGGAAAATATTACTCTTCCTCAATGGAGGCAGGTTCCAGGCTTTGTACATCTCTTGCGATATTAAGTTGACTCCAGAACTTGAGTCCAGAAGAGCTTTACATGGTTCATTCCCAACGACTTGGAGATAGATTAGGGGGTTTCCAGGATCAGAAATTTTTTTGGGAAGGTGGCCAACCTTAATCCAGTCAGTAATGACATGTGTTAATATAACCGTATGCGTTGAGCTTGGTGTTTGGTTTGAAGGGAGCTCTGAAGCCTTATTTGATGGGGAGGCGTTTAGAGGTTCAACCGCTTGTGGTTGTGAGGACTTGGTTGGACTGTTGGTTCTAAAAAAAGGTCTTCTCTTCATACAATTGTTAGAACCAATAGTGGGTTGAAGATTTACAACCCTCGTGGCATTGTGTTGCTAAGTTTGAGTGGGGAGTTCCCCTTGCATTGTTGGAGCTGACGATAATGGAGCCATCGGTGTGAGAGTTGTGGATAGATTTGAAGGATGGTATGTATGTGGGTTATCTCCCCTAGGAGAAGGAGTTCTATAATACTCCTGAGCTTGGTAGTGATGTTGTGGTGTCACGTGACTAACAAAGTCATGTGGAGAGATTGGCTACTACACGTAGTAGCCATATGGATTTGGTTGCCGGTAGGGGTATTGTTGCCTTGGTGGTGGCATCCCACATGACTGTGGGTATTGCCATTGTTGATGTTGCTCAACGGGTTGTGATGGAGTTCCACTTGGATAATATGTTAATGGTTGGTGGAACTACCTTGGGTTACCTTGGGGATAAGGTAACTGTCGGGGTGCTTGCCATTTATTAAGTCGTGGGTTGAGTGCATACACCCAGACTCTTGTAGATGTGAGATCACTGGGCAACATCCCTTAGGATGGTCGTATTGGAATATCTCACATCCACGATCATTTTCTACGTCTGAATCCACAACCTATTCAGTGATGGCCATTTTTCCATTACCCTTGTTACGTGCATTGTCCATTTCTCTCTTTTTATTTTTTTCATAGTCACTACCTCGCTCCCTAGACTCCTCTACAACTTTAAGAATAGTTTTGAACATACTATCCAGGGAGTCCCACATTTGGTCTACCTTTGCCAACAATTCCGTTGTTAATTTTTGGAGCGGCAAGGTTTTCCTATTCACCATCTCTTCGAGTGGCGACTCTTCTTCCTCCTCACAGAATCTCACTCTCCTTTTGCAGAGGGAAGGATCTTGATTGTACTCTTCCGCACTTTCTCTCTTACATAGCTCCCCTTCTTCCTTGGCTACTTGCTATAGCAATCTATGATCCTGATGAGACCTAAGCTTTGATAATCTCCCTTGGGCATATGTTCCAAGAGTTCTCCTTGTTTCATGCCTAAGTCCATCTACAAGATGGCATAGTTGATCCAACTATGAATAACCATGGCCAGGGCAACGATGTAAGAGTGCATAATAGTGGCCCATGGCAGCATCCAAGGATTCATGATTTCCCTGCTTCCATCCTTGGATTTGCTTCCATAGGTTAGAAACTTGAGAGTACGTTTGGTACTTATCATTAAGTAGTTCTAGCATTATACTCCACCTTTGAATGGATTCTGGTTCTAAGGACCAGTACTAGCTTTTCAGTTCTTTCACCAGTATCCTTGGGAACAACTTCAACTTTTGCCATTTATTCTCTATGTTTTGCAAGTCACATGCATCATGGAATTCTTGAAAATGATTTTGAGGATCAACGTTGTATCCCCCTCAAACCATGGAATGTTATTCATGTCTAACCTCTTGATCCTACTATCTTTTTGGTGCCTTGTGGGAACTCTTATGGCCTCTGTTATATCTAACATGCTTCTAGTTGTGAGTAGGGGTTCTTTGTGGTCATCTCATTCATAGCGTTTGTGATGTCTACATGGTTCCCTACTCTTCCTTCTTCCATGCCTTGGTTCCTTAGAGTGCCCTCATCCTCGCTCTCGACTATCTCATTGGTGTTTTTCACTCTGTTTCCCTTTATCCTCATGGTTGGTTTCCTTATGGCTGCTTCCGAATACAGAAGGAGAGGGTGAATGTGAAGATGAAGGTGAAGAAGAAGGAGAACCATCGCCATGATGGTGTTTTCTACCTTCTCTTTGGTGGTCATGGCCTTGATCATGATTATGATCAGAACATCCACCCTTATTGTGTGTTTGTGTTCCCTTGTTGAACACTTCATGTTCATGGGGATCAGAACCAGGGTTGTGAACTGTGGAGTGGAGGTTCTGATACACCACCTCCTGACCATCATTTGGTGGGAAACCTATTGAAGTAGGTCTACCATCCCCAATTTTGCTTAAGACATGCAAGGCATTATGGGGCCATTTACCCTTCAAGGGTGTGTGGTGACTCTCTTGTTGCAAATCCCGTTGACGTTGCACTTCTGTGGGATGATAGTCCCTTATGTCATGATCACATGCAACGTACTCTGCATATAAATGCAGCATGCCTATTTGTGTGAGAGCACAAAGGAGCATGTTGGGGACTGATTAGTCTGGAGGCAGCACTATGTTACCCTCCAAGTCTCTCCAATGCAGTTATTCGTCTTGGTGAAGAATAAAGGTAAAGTCGAGTACATACTCATCATGATGAATATATACCACACGGAAGTATTGAGGAATTGATAGATCTTGGTTACATGTGTTATGCCATCGACTGTCTCTTGTGTTAGTCCTAGGTGGTGAAATGCTCTTATGTGAAGAAGAAGACATTTTGTCTTTTTTCGGTGTGCGATTTACCGTTGTCTTATCTTTCCTTGATTAACCCTAAGGGTTCATTCTAGCATTCCAATAATATGGATGATTTCCTATGTTCTACGTAGCGCACAAACATAGGATTCACCAAGGACACCCCAAAAATGAAAACTCATCCTCAAGTTCCTTACAAAATATTGGAAAGGTATGGGATTATTGACTAATTGAAAATTGACGGTGGAATGGGATGACATACTCAATGTGCCTAGTAAATGGATCAATAAGCATATTACAACATTAGTGTTCATGACCATTGTGGTAAACACTCATACATAAATGACATCCAAGCCTCTATTTGGTAGCTTGTAGAGAAAGAGAGAGAAAGAAAATGAAGCGTGTTACTACCAATGCTAAGATTATGCCTTCCGTTGTTTATCCATAGCCACATCACTAGACTTACTCCTTTCATAAATGCTCTAGTTTCGGTCCATCCTAAGTGCTTCTTCCAAGCCCAATCCATTGTTTGTATAATCACCATATGCACACACAACGCAGTCACAAATAAGTAAGGATAGATAAACCACAATGCAGTTGATACCTTGTTTCGATATGAAGTGCATTGGCTGAGTTGTGGTTATGGTAGAAATTGGTTTAGAGATTTATCACAAGTGACTACCCAAGGTGTAGGGGTTAGGAAAATAGTAAAATGGAGAAAATTGAAAAATTTGTGCTAGGGCCCCCATGACTAAGAGCGAACCTCTAGTAGCTATAAGATGGAAAAATTTGAGGAACAAGAAAGATGGGAAAAAATAACAATGGCAACGCCAATAAAATGGATGCCATGGATGGGGATGAAACAAGAAATGATTGATTGTAGAAAATGTTTAAGGAAAATAAGTTAATAATTGCACCAAAAAGGAATGCAAGTGGATCCTCCCTAAAGTAGGCTCATGCCTTTTATGCCCTGACAAACCCACAAATCAAAGAGTCTATAGGCTCTAGGAATGTCATTTGGAAGCAAGAGTTACAAAATTACCCACAAGAATTCACTAAAGAAAAATAATGCATTAACCCAAAATGGACTAATGATAAAATCGGCAATGAGGTGGAAAATGAGAAGAAAGATGGAGAGGAGAGAATAGAATGGAATCCTAAGAATAAGGTTGTGTAAAGTCCCTTGTGTATTTCATGGTTAATGTGACTGAGTAGAACTCATCCCAAATCTAGACTCAAACAAACCACATCTAGTGACCTCGCATCAACACACTTGACCAATCCATCCACTTGAAGCAACAAGAATGCTTCCATAAAGAGTGACCACCATCTTGAGGAGAGCAAGATGGAGAAGCAAGAAGTGAGAAAGGGATTTAGTTAGAGGGAATCTTTAGGCATGGGTAACATGTCTTTCTAGTTTCATAACTAATGCTTGTAGCCCTTTTATTTGGTCTAAGGGGTGTGCTTTGAATTTTCATGTTGTTGTTTTTGAATGGGAACCATACCATGCAAAGACCCATGCATTTTTTTTGCATTTATTTTGTCCAAGGGGTGTGCTTTGAATTCTCACTTTTCTTCTTTTTTTGTTATCTTTTTGTGTGAGAATCACACCATGCAAAGACTTATTTTTATTCACTTAGCTTTCCAATTTTTGAACAATGTCAGAATGGCAGAAAACCCAAGAAAAAGCATCCAAGCACCTAAGAGAATGGCCAGCACAAATGCATCGAATCCTCTTGAAGTCACACCCTTCTCATCTTTTGAGTCTTTCCTTGGTTTGAAAAATACCCAGCCACCAATTCATTAAGAAGTTTACCTAGAAAAAAGGGATTGTACAGTTCCAAGCCAAAGGAGACCATAGAGTTCTATGGATGAGTGGATGGTGTGCACTCATTGCCTATTTTACCAAAAGAACCATACCTTAATATCAGCATCATAATTCAAATGTAAAAATAAAAAATTAGCAATAAATATGATACAATTCAATCCACCATCATGAGCACTTGTTAGATGATGAATAAAAGTAAATTAAGCAAACAAAGAAATAGTAAAAACATGAATGATGTTGTAAAACAAAAATAAGAAAAGTTGAAAGAATGTGTAAAACAAAAATTCAAAAATAACTGAGGGCCTAGAATGGTTAACATAGGTGGCCATCTCCCCCACAACTGAGTTAGAAGAAGGAGATCTAAAATTGTGAGCAAGGTTGTCCACTAACAGAGGTAGCATGTGTACTAGCTATCCTAAGCTCATGAAAAGGTTTGGTTTGTTGCATGTTGACCAACAGTTTCTTGTTTGGGCTCTCAAGTTTGTATATTATCATGGCCCTTGAAGGAAAAGTTGCATAAATAATATAAGGTCCTTCCCATAGTGTTTGAAATTTAGTATGTTGTGGCACATGTGTGGGATTCTAGTAGAAAACCTTATCTCCTGGTTGATATTTAACTTTCCTAATCCTTAGGTCATGATGTTGTTTATTGAATGCCTTGTGCAACTTGTTAGATGATAGGGCAGCGAGTTAGTTTTCATCTAGCAAGTTAAGGATTACTAACCATTGTTTCTGTGCTAAATCAAGGTCAAGGTTGAGGTGACATGCCATGGATAGTGTACGGAGCTCAGTTTGAATGGGAAGTATTGGTAATTTACCGTACACTAACTCATAGGGAGAGTAGCTTGTAGGGAGTTTCCATGTGGGGAAGTATGCCCAAAGAGCATCATTCAATTTAGTGCTCTAGTCTCACCTAAACTTGCTAACAATTCTTGTCAATATCTTTGTAATCTCCATGTTGGTGACTTCTACTTAATTGTTCACTTAGGGGGTGGTATGGTGTAGCCAATTTATGCTGAACCCCTAAGTGTTGCATTAATTTTTGAAAAGTTACACCTTTGAAGTTGATACCATTGTCTGAAATAAGTGCACGAGGTACACCAAACCTATTTATGATTTGTTGTTGAACAAATTGTGCAGCTATAGATGATGTACAATCCTTAACAGTAGCTACTTTGGCCCATTTTGTTAGGTAATCAATGGTAACAATAATATAAGCTTTTCCATTGGACATTTGTGTAATCGGTGCCATAAAATCAATTCCCCAAATGTCGAAGGGTTATAATAGTTCAATCCATTGTTGTAGATCCTCCATTTTAGCAGTCATTCCCCCATCACATTGACAGCACTTACAAGATTGGATGAAATGATGGGCATCCCAAAATAATGTAGGCCAATAATATCCTGCCAGTAGGATCTTGATAGTTGTTTATCTCCCAGCATAATGACCCCCCAAAGGACCCTCATGAGCATCTTGAAGAACTCGTAGTTGATCTATATCGGGAACACACCATCAAACTAAGTCATCGGGACACACTTTGTAAAGTTTCCCATTAATCTCCATAAAGTACTTGGCTCGGTGAAGAAACTGCTGTTTCTTCTTAAGGTTTAACTCTTATGGTGTTTGTTGGGTGAGGAGATAGGTAAGAATGCTATTGTACCAATTTGTCTCCATGGGTGATTGATTATTTACTACACTAGTAAAGAGGAATTCATCAAGAAAATGATCATAAATTGGATACTCATCCTCTTTGTTGTCCCATTACAACTGAGATAAATGATCAGCAACTACGTTCTTGGTGCCTTTACGATTGATCATCGTAAGATCGAACTCTTGTAGGATTACAAGTCATCGTATGATACGAGGGCTTACCATTGGCTTATTCATGAGGAACCTTATTGCACTATGATCTATATGTATATATACTTTATATCCCAATACATAGTGTCTAAACTTTTCTAGTGAAAATACTACAGCCATTAATTCTTTCTCTGTGGTAGTGTAGTTAAGTTGTACACTAGTGATACTTCTAATTTCATAATGGATGTAATAAGGATGCTTCTGGTCATCTAACCATGTAAGTACGGATCCTAAAGCATAGTTGGACGTGTTAGTCATGATATGAAATGGTTTGGACTAGTTAGGAGCTTGTAGAATGGGTGTTTCTACTAGCTTCTGTTTTAGAGTTTGGAAAGCTAATTCGCATTCCCTGGTCCACTCGAAAGGTATGTCCTTTTTCGTTAATTCCACCAATGGTTTGGCAACCTTTGAAAAGTTCTCAATAAATCTCCTATAGTAACTAGTATGTCTAAGGAATGACCAAATATCTTTGATAGTTTCAAGTTGATGAGTAATTCCTTGGATAATTTTGATTTTCTTGGGGTTTACCTCTATCCCTATGTGTGAGATTTTGTGTCCTAGTACTACACCTTCTTGGACCATCAACTGGATTTTCTGCTAGTTGATCCTCAAATTGGTTTCTACACATCTTTTTAATACTTTCTCCAACCAGTCCATAAAGACCTCCATGCTATTCCCTATCTGCTGTTGTAATATGCATAGAATTAGTCGTTGAAATGTTGCAGGGGCATTGCACAAGCCAAACAACATTTGTTTGTATGCGAATGTTTCCCAAGGACTGGTGAACGTAGTCTTGGCTTAATCTTTTGGGGCTATTTGCATTTGGTTATATCCACTATATCCGTCCAAAAAATTGTAATAGTGATGCCCTGCAATGGTGTCTACGACTTGGTCGACAAATGGCAATGGAAAGTGATCTTTGAATGTTGCCATATTTAGTAGCCTAAAATCTATGCACACCCTCCATTTTCCTCCCTTTCTAGTTACAATAACTAAGGGGATAACCCATTCGCTATTAGCAATGGGGTATATGAACCTAGCTTTGAGAAGCTGTTCGATTTCTTTCTTAACTACTTGCTTTAGCTTAGGGTTCAATCACCTCTACGGTTGTCTTCAAGGCTTCATGGAGGGGTTAGTGTAAATTCTATGTTGGCATATCCTAGGATCTATTCTAGTTAATTCGGGATATAACCAAGCGAAGGCTTTCGATCATTTATTTATTACCTTCAGCAGTTCTTCTTTCTGTTGAGGAGCAAGCTTAGCATTGATAATTACCAATTTTTCATTTTTAAAGAATGTGTATTCCATATCGGTGGGCAATGGTTTTAGCTCAAGGGGATCCTACTTAAATTTCTCAGGGATTTCCAACTTCCCCCAGTTGATATTTCCAAGGTTAAGAGTTGGAAGTTGGCAGTGAACTTGCTCTAATGCGTCTATGCTATCGATGTAAGCACAAGTCAAACTCTCAGTTGGTTCCATGCATATGAGTGAATTGTTTTCTTGATCAGCTGTCAGCCACTGGGTGTCTTCCTATCATGTGGCTACAACATATAGGCATCTTTGTATGTTAGTCACTTGTGCACATTGATTGCATGCAGGAAATGCTAAACTTTGCATAAACCATGACCTCTACACACAATTACACCCTATGTCACTGTATGTGATGCATGGAACTTTCTTCTTCTTGATCTTTTCAAATGTATTTTCCTTTGATATTTCTAGGGAAAGATTGAAAATTCCTAGGTGTCGTAAATTGTGCTTAGTCATGCTCTTCCCATTATGATTGGGAAGTCCCCCTTACCATTATTTACCTGAATCACTAGGAAGTCAGCTGGGAAAAACCATGCACAAATAGTGGTAACAATGTCTTTCACCAGTCCCAATGGAACAGTGATGGACTGGTCGGCTAACTCTAGATGGATGTTGCTCTTTTTCAATGGAGGTAAGTTCTAGGCCTTGTACATTTCTTGAGAAATCAAGTTGACATCAGAACTTGAATCCAAAAGATCCTTGCATGGCACATTTCTAGTGATTTATAAGTATATTAGAGGACTCCCAGGATTAGAGAATTTCCTAAGAAGGTGGCCAGCTTTGATTCAATCAATGTAAACATGTGCTAGCATAACTGTATGCGTTGAGTGCAGTGATTGGGTTGAAGAGGGCTCTAAATTTTTGATTGATACTAAGGTGTCTAAGGAATCAGTCTCTTGTGATTGCAAGGGCTTGGTTGGTTTGTTGGTTCTAAAGAAAGGTCTTTTCTTCATGTGGTTGTTGGAACCAATAGTAGGTTGAGAGTTAATAGCCCTTGTGGCATTACATTGTTGCGGTTGGGTAGGGATTTCACCCTACATAGCTGGAGTAGGTGGTAGTGGAGCTATTGGTGGAAGAGATGTGGTTGGATGAGAAGGATGATATGCTTGTGGAATATCACCTCTAGAAGTGGGAGTTCCATAATACTTGCAGGCTTGGTAGTGAGGTTGAGGAGTGATGTGACCTGTAGAGTCACGTGTGGAGGTTGGTTGCTGCAGGTAATATCCATACAGGTCAAGTTGTCGATAAGGATACTATTTCCTTGGTGGTGGCATTTCCCATGATTGTCGGTGTTGCCACTATTGATATTTCTTAATTAGTTGTGGTGGAGTTCCACTTGGATAATACATTAAGGGTTGGTGGAATTGTCTTGGGTTACCTTGGGGGTAAGGTAACCTTCGAGGTGCTTTTCATTTGTTCAATCGTGGGTTGAGTACATACACCCTAGAATCTTGCAGATGTGAGATTACAGGGCAACATTCCTTAGGATGGTCATATTGACATATTTCACATCCACTATCATTATTTTTTTCCAACTCCACAGCCTCTTCAATGATGGCAACTTTGCCCTTACCCTTGCTACGTGCATGTTCAACTTCTTTCCTTTTTCTCTTCTCACTACCTTGCTCTCTAGACTCCTCTACTATTTTAAGAATAGTTTGAAATATATTGTCTAGGGAATTCCACATTTGGTCTACCTTTGTCGAAAATTTTGATGTCATCTTTTGGATAGGCAAAGTTTTCCTATTCACCATCTCTTCGAGTGGCGACTCTTCTTCATCCTTACAAAATCTTACTCCCATCTTCTAAAGGGAAGGATCTCGGTTATACTCTTCCACACTTTCTCTCTTCTGTAGCTCACCTTCTTCCTTAGCAACTTGCTCCAATAGTCTTTGAATTTGATGGGACCTAAGCTCAGATAGTCTTCCTTGAGCATAAGTCCCAAGGGTTCTTCTCGTTTCATGCCTAAGCCCATCTACGAGATGGCGTAGTTGATCCCTTTGCGAATAACCATGGCTAGGACAATGATGTAACATTGCATAGTATCACCCCATGGTAGCATCCAAGGGTTCATGTCCTCCTTGTTTCTAGCCTTGGATTTGCTTTCGCAAGTTAGACACTCAGGAGTACGTTTGGTACTTGTCATTAAATAGTTCTAACATAGTACTCCACCTACAAATGGATTTCGGTTCTAAAGACCGGTACCAGCTTCTGCTTCTTTAACTAATGTCCATAGGAACAACTTAAGTTTTTGCCATTCGTTCTCTATGTTCTGTAAGGCACACACATCATGGAATTCTTGCAAATGATTCTAAGGATCAGCATTTTATCCCCCTTCAAATTGTGGGATGTTGTTCATATCTAATCTCTTGATCCTACTATATTTTTGATGCCTTGTTGGAATTCTAATAGCCTTAGTTATGTCCAACATACTTTGAGTAAGGAGGAGGGGCTCATCATGATCATCTTGTCCATGATGTCTATGATGCCTACATTGTTCCCTACTCTCCCTTCTTCTATGTCATGACTCTCTAGAGTGCCCTCATCCCCTTTCCTGACTGTTTTATCTATGACTTCCACTTTGCCTAGCTTTATCCCCATGATCTTTTTATTTATGACCACATCTGAATATTGAAGGAGAGGATGAAGGAGATGATGAAGGTGAAGAAAAAGGAGAACCATCACCATGACTGTGTCTTCTACCTTCTCTTCTATGGTCTCGACCCCGATTGTGATTGCGATCAGAATGTCCACCTTTATTATGAGTTCGTATTCCTTTTTCGGACCCTTTGTGCCTATGGGTATCAAAACTTGGGTTATGAATAGTGGAATGAAGGTTCAAATACACAATGCCTTGACCAAAGTCAAGGGGAGGAACATTGTTGTATGGGAGACTGCCTGAGGTAGGTTCACCACCTTCATTTTTGCTTAAGACATGTGGGGCATCCTGGGACCACTTACTCTTCAAAGACTTATGATGTCTCTCCTGTTGCAAGTCCCTTTGACACTATGCCTCTATGGGATGGTATTCTCTCGAGTCATGGTCTTACACAACATATTCTGTGTGTAAGTGTGGCATGCCAATTCATGTGAGAGCATGAAGAAGCATGCTCAGGATTGAACGATCGAGAGGTAACACTATGTTACCTTCTAATTATTGCCAACATAGTTGTTCATCTTGATGGAAGATAAAGGTGAAGTTTGGTATATACTCATTGGGATGAATATATACCACTTGAACTTGTTGAGGGACTAGCGAATCAATGTCATGTGTATTATGCCACCGATTGTTTCCTATTTCAGACCTAGGTGGCAAGGCGCTTTCATACGAAGAAGGATACATACTTGTCTATTTAGTGTGCAATGTATTCTTGTTTATTATTTTCTCAACCAATCCTAAGGGTTTGTTCCAACAATGTGAATAATTTCCTATGTTCTAGTTAGCACACAAACAACTAAGTCCTTGGCAACGACGCTAATGATGAGTGGCGAGGTACCCCTATGCTCAACCATATGAATATGAGTGTTTCACACATGATCCAGTCGAATTCCAAGGACTAAGTGCTTATGTGCCCTTGTGGAACAAGGACAGGTTGATTGATCATTGTCTTCCCAAGCTTACTTGTATGTCACGATTGTATGGTTAAGTAAGCTTAAGGCATATGATTTTTATAGCTTTTATGTTTTTATGTCCTACGCTAGTAGCGAAAAAGAGAGATAACTAAGTGAATAATTTAACTTAACTATTGATTAACTAGGTTTTAACTAATCCTAACACCAGTATCCATTCTCACTTGCCATACACATCCTGAACTAGTGCAACACTACTAGGATTACCAAACGCTAATCGTTACTGGGTTACCAAGTGTTATAGGCATGCTCAAAGTGATCGTACTGAGTGTATTTTAACAATTTTCTTAATTGATCAAAATGAATTGCTATGCTAATAACAGAAATGTAAAGTGCATAACATAGCATAAAATAAAATAAAATAAATGCATAAGAAAATAAAATAAAAGAAATACGTAAGAAAACAAATCTCAAGTGTTGCAAGGATGAATCAAAGAGCTCATATTTATTGCCGTACATAAGGTGTGCTTAGGTACACAATGCTCGAATAAAGATCCATCCACACTTTAACCTCCTACTATAGGCACTTGGAAAATACTCTAATTTTCAAATAAACTACAAGAGTTTCGCTACTTTTTTGCTAAAAGACTCCTTTCCAATTGTGTGCCTAGGCACTGTATTTATAGGCTTGGGAGAAACTCCTCTAATAATTAGAGTCATTATTATTGGAGTGGTTCCTCTAATAATTAGAGTGGTTATTACTGGAGTAGTTATTCTAATTATTAGAGCGGTTACTCTAATTATTAGAGTAACCACTCCAATAATAATCACTCTAATTATTAGAGGAAACACTCCAATAATAACCACTCTAATAATTAGAGTAACTGCTTCATCAACTATTAACAAAATCAATCCACCATAATCACAACCTAGCCAAGTGTAACCACCAATGAAACAAGGTACTTAAAATCTATACATTACACATTGCACACTAATCCACAATTTTGTTGTGATTACAGTGGGATGCATGGACTAGAAGCAAGATTGTCTTTATTAAAGGATAAGTAGCATCACCATGTGATGAGGACTCTTCATGATTGTTGGATCTTCTTCTTCGCTCTTCAGCTGCTAGAGGAGTTGTATGTTAGTTTTGTCCAGGGTGTTCACTTCTCTGATCATGAACACCTAATTTTGTAAAATATTGTAACTCCATACACTCAGGCACTTAGAGTCTATTTGTTCCATTTGAGTCAGTCAAAATGTAGTTAATAATTCCATACCTACCCAATATTTTGTCAAGAACTTGTTTCTCCTCTTGTTCACTCAAGGACGAGTTTTCATTCAGTCCTAGTGGTACGATGAATTGTGTTTAGACATGCTTCGATATTAGATACATGATATCAGAGCCTCAATATCAAGTCCCAAAGATGTAATGTTGAATATTTGATATTGTAGGGTATATGCCAGCTTATAAATATAGCACTTGGGCATACTATTTGGGGAGTTAGTTTCTTCGTAGAGTAACAAAGTTCTTATAGTTTAGCCATTCTAGAGTTAGAATATTTCTGAGTGCTTGTAATAGGAGTCTGAGTGTGTATAGATCTTTATTTGAGCACTGATGTACCTGAGCATAACAGTGTGATAGAAATAAAGATGATCCCTTTTGGTAATCCTTGCAACATTGAGAATAGATTAATGTTTCCTTTAATGCATTTATTATTCATGTACTTTACTTTAATGCACTTTAATTAAGCAATTAATTTCTAGTTGTTAATGAACACAAGCACGACTACTTCAAGCATATGTATAGCACTTGGTAACTGAGAAAATCTTAATGTTTGGTGACCCAACAGTGCTACATGCGTTAAAGATGTGTCTAGAGAGTGGGAATAGGTACTTGTGTTAGGCTAGCTAGGTAGTAGATTAATTAGATATTAGATTCCTCTAGCTTTCACTCTTGTTCTAGGTGATTAAACTTATAAAATATAAAACGATACAAATCATACACCTTAGTTACACTTAACCATATATTTGTGCCTCATGAGTGGAATTGAGAAGACAATGATCGTCCTAATTAGATTTCAGTTCCTAGAACTAGTGTACCTAGGAACTTAAGGTCTACAAAGTTCAATCGGATTGCACAGAAATTCTTGTGATTCATATGGTTGGACGTAGGGGTACCTCGCTACTCATTAGTTTATAATTCTTCTGATGTATTCTATTGGCTATATGTCTTGGGTTGCACCTATAGTAAACTTATTTTAGGTTTGAACAGCAACCCTCTAAACAAAACAAGTATACCCTAAGAACTATAAAGGAATATAATGATGCCTTAAGTGTGATTCGCACTAGTAATTTCTTACCTACCAAGTCTTGTTATATAGTGATAAATCAAGTTTGTTTTACATTGACTATGATATCATAATTTCACATACGATGTCATAAATATGATATAGTGGGCCATGGTCATGTCTATAAATATGAGCTCATTGTTATGTCAAATGTCATCTTAGGTCAACACTTAGGGAAACTCATGTAGTTTGTTTTAATAAAGTTAGAGTTAGTTGTGAATGCCTATAGTGTGATGATTAATAGTTACACAACATCTTTATTCAAGTGGATTATACTTGGACATACTTCATGACCAGAAATAAAGACTGAGATTGTTTCTCATCACTGCAACATATTACTTAGATTAGATTTACTTTTCTATGTAATTTATATTTCTACTGTTATTTATATTCCAATGTCATTTACACTTCAATGTTTGTTAGATAATTGGTAGAAGAAGTACAACCAATTTTGATCTCAGAAATATAATTTTTTGGTAATCTAGTAGTGGCTAATCTTGATCTGCTCAGTAGCTAGTTACTTAATGATCCTAGTAATGGTTATATTAGCTAAGGGCATGTTCGGCAAGTCGAGAATAGATACTTATTACTATTAGGATAGAACAACATTATGTTTGCATTGTTCTTAGTTAATAGAATTTATATTCAATCACTATGTTTACTTTCAGCATACTATGAGCCATACAACATTATTCAATCATATGCCTCACTTAGAGTTAAACCATACATTTTGCATCTTGCTAACTTTAGTGAGAAGAAAATGATCATGAATTTATTAAAGCAGAAGGGGAGAGGGAGGTGGGGGATGGGTTGAAACTTGAAATAATTGTAATATAGGTACATTCCAAGATATATAGTTTAATTAGAACTTTATAACTTGGAATCCAGTAGAATTGAACCCATGACTTGGAGCTTTCAAATCAAGAGTCTTACTACTAGGTTAACACCTCATTGTTATCATGAACTTATTATCAAATCACTAGTATACTTACATTATTCCATTTGCAGATTATGATCTAGCCACACATGTAGATTTGTGACATATATGGTTGAGTGTTGGAAACTCTCATTGCTCATCATTGGTGTCGTTTGATGAGGATAATGTTAATGTTTACTAGTTAGTTGATTTTATTATGGTTTTTTGTATTATGTATTTTTAAGTTTATCTTTCAATACTTATAATAATTTCTTTAAAAAGAACACATACTCAAGCATGAATTAATTCAAAATGGCTTCCACACATAAAGTGAAATCTCCACCTCCTATCAACCTTACTAAAAGTAATGACAAAAACTATAATAAAGAAAATTGGAGTGGATTGATATAAATCACAATATCATATGCTCATGTTAATCCATGTTATCTTGATTTCACATTCATTTTTCACTAAGATGAATAGTTTAGATGGAGAGACTTATAAGACATTATTGTTTTACCACTAGATTATTCTACACCTTCAATGCTTCAAGCAATAAGGGCTTAGCCATTGTCAAAAAGGTTACCATATTACTGAAAATATGATAAGGTCATATCATTTGAATGAAGCTCAACTTCAAAGAGATGCAAAAATAAAAGCAAGATATGAGCAAGAAAAAGGTAAAAGAGCACCTTAAAAAATCATACTTTCTAAGAAAAAAGATGCAAAATATAAAGTTAAGAAGTCTCATCAATATCACAAATCTAACTCTCAATCATTTTCTCCATACACTAAGGATCTTGTGGACTCAAAGATACGTTTTTCTCTTGCAAAAAATTTTGGAATGGATGAGGCAGACTCTAGAGTTAGGAGGGATCTAAGGACTAGGACCTTTAGTAGATCTAGAAAAGATGAATCAAGAGGTTGTAGAAGGAGAGCTAGTTGACATCACTCTCCAAGTCTGCCAACCTCTTCATCACACTTGATGAATCATATATGATATTGGAGCCACGATGTTAGGTATTCGATATTGGGCCCCAAGATGCGATGTTGGATATATGATATTGTGGGGTATGTGTCAGCCTATAAATATAGTGCTTGGACACATGGTTTTGAGATAGTTTTTTGGTCATAGCATAGCAGAGCTCTTGTAGTTTCTTTTCTCCAAAGTTAGAATATTTTCCAAAGTGCCTATAGTAGGAGTCATTGAGTGTACTTGAGCATGATAGTATGTGTAGAAATAAAGATGAGCTTTCTGATCAAACCTTGCAGCACCTTGGCTACTTTAAATATTTTATTTATGCATTTAATGTTTTATTTAATTTCCTTTGATGCTCCCAAGTAATTAAGCTAAAGTAAGCTAACTAGATTAAATAGTAATTAATTAAGCACATAAGTACGATTGCTTCGAGCATGCGCATGATGCTTGGTAATCCCAACAACGCTTAACGTTTAGTAACTCAACAGTGTTATACGTGTTTAGCATGTGCACGAAAAGTGGGATTGGATACTTATGTTAAGATAGTGAGTTACTAATTAGCAACTATATTAGTTAAATTGGTTCATAAATTAAGTTTCAACTTCTTGTTAATCGTAGATAAATAAAATACAAAATAATAAAAAGTAGGTACCTCGATTACACTTCACCATGCAATTATGCCCCATAAGTGCAGTTGAGAAGACAATAATTGTCACGATTAGATTTCAAGTCTTGGAACTAGTGTACTTAGGAACTTAAGGTCTATAGAATGCTATTGGATTGCATGTGAACACTCGTGATTTGTATGGTTGGGCATAGGGGTGGCTCATTGCTCATCGACACTCATTAAAAAATTTTGATAAGGGAGGATGAAGACAAAGGGATTATGGCAGGGAAAGAAGAAGGAATCATGAAAAACATACACATAGAAAGAGACATCTTGAAGATGATGATGATGAAAGAGAAAGAGAACTAAGGAATGGAAGAAGAGAGCATAACAAACATTGGAGGGATCACTAATATAGTAGAGGCTATGAACCCAAAGGCTATGAAGAACCCCTGTTGGCCACAAGAAGCAGGATTAACATAAGACAAGAAATGTAGATTCTAATAAAGTGTCTAAGGGACAATCAAATTAAGCAACTTGAATCAAATAACATTTATAAATTTAAAGAGGGATACAATGTAGATCCACAACACCACCTTCAAGCATTTCATAATGCATGTGTTCTACATAATATAGAAGTTAAAGTTATTCCCAAGAATAATCATCAAGGAGGTAGAAAGTTGGTATAGGTCTTTAGAACCAAAATCAATCAAAAGATGGAGTACCATGCTAGCTATTGAATGATAAGTACTAAACTTATTCACAAGTGTTAAGCTTAAGAAAATATATTCAAGGATGAAAGTAAAGGATACATGAATTCCCTAATGCACCGATGAGTAGGTATTACTCACTTTTACACTAATGCCTAGATAATAAATTATCTTAAAGGAAACAACTAAGGCATATCATTGATAGGTTAATGAACAAAACTAGAGAGACCCTTAGTATGTATGCTCAAGGAAGATTATCAGAGATGATAGTCCATCACATACAAAGGTTACTAAATCAAGTTGCAAAATAAGAAGGTGAGTTAAGAAAAATACTATCAGTAGAAGAATATAATAAAGGTTCTTCTCTAAGAAAGAGAGATGTAAGAGTTTTTGAAACTTAAGAGGAGGAAACCATGGAGGATGTGATTTAGAGAAAGACTTTACCTATATGAGAATCAATCAATGATATTATAGCTAAAGTAGAGAAGATGTGGGATTCTATGGATGAAAGTTTGTAATAATACTAAAGATAGAGCAAAAATTTATAAAAAATAAGGATAAGAAGAAGAAGGAGGACAATGAACATGACAAATATAAGAATAAAGGAAAAGTTATTATGGTGGAAGAGGTCATAGGTTCAAGTTTTGGAGAAGAAAATAAATGCAACATGTGTTAGTATGAACATCCCAAGAGATGTTGTTTTGTTATCACCTATCTACAAGAATTTGGGGCATATGTATTAAATCTAAAATTTAGTAAAAAGTAGATGTCCAAAATATTACCTTATCCACAAGGTAATTTTAGATAGTCTTATGAACAACAAAACTATCCTAGTGGGGCTCATTCTAAACCACAAGAGTAGTATCAATAGTGGTGGTAATAACCACAGTTGTGAGGGATGTCACCATCAAGACAACAATATATGTATCGAAAACTAAATCCCTATGGATATTATATGTAGTAGTCAATATCTCTAGGTGGTACCTTAGTTCACACTTACTCTCACTACTATCTAGCAGAATATCATAGGCCTACAACTCCATAGTTGCATGATGAGCCAGGCAAAATTTGGTGTAGGATACCTTTAAAATTTATTTTCCATTTTTATTTTGTTGCAAAAATTGTCACCTCATTTGTGACTAACCCATGAGTTGTATCTCATGGAGGAACAGTTAAAAAGGTTAAAGAAATCATTAAGACAATAAACAATTAGAATTGAATGCAATTAAATTCCATACTTATGCCTGTCACTTATAAGTAAAACTATAAACATTTATCCTAACTTCTAATCGTAAGTTCAAGAATAAAGATTTATAATTAAATCAAATTGGAATTATAAATAATAATTTGAAGATTACAAAGGAGACTTGCCTAAATTGCAATCCTACTCTACTGTCTCCATAATGTAGCAATTTGATTGTAAGTTACAAGAATTGCCACAAGGCTCAAAAAATCTTCAATAAATATTAGGAATAATTCATTCCAATGTGACATGGAATTTACTAGTATCAACTCCTTCTTCTTGTTTTCTCAACAGAAATGAATTTTCTTTTGGTGTGTATGCATAATCCCCTTTTTTCCTTCCAAAGAAAATTAAATTTTCTAGTGCTTGATGAATCCTTTTTAATACTGCCACCAGGTTTAAAAATAAATATTACAATAATATCTAGGTATTTCAAAACCCAATATCGATTCGTTAGTACTCTTGCCAATCTTGGCGTTTTAATTTGGGTATGTGATGCTCTATGCATTCATCTAAGAAGAAAATAAATCTGCCATGGTCTTTGCTGGTGCCTTATCCTCATCAATCTCCACCATGCTATTGCATGTATCGATGTTTAAAAATAAATATTTTAATAATAAATAGATATGGAAGAATTTGATACCAATCCATTATTTTTGGTGTAGGTGTCAAATTTAGCGTTCTTGTTATCATGAATTTGCTAGAAATGGTGGGAGAGACATTGCAAAAATGAATAAGATAATTTAGATAGCTCACAACCAGAAAAATTCTAGGAACATCATTGCTAGCATTGTTATCTAATGACAACAACGGTGGCAGNCCACTTACATAAACAAATAAAATAATCATTAGATAAAAAATTAACTATATTAAATATAGAATGAAATTAATTAAAATGCATAAGTTTGACAAAAATACTTATTAAAATTGAACAAATTTTTGGGTTCAACATTGCACTGCACTCTCATCAAACTCATAATTTATTATCATCAATACCACTACCAGTTATATAAGGAGAACTACTAACACAACTAAAACAAAAGAATGATATAAGTGCAATTAGTACATAAGAGGAGGTCATCATGGGTACTTATGAATGAAAATAAAAAAAGGTCCTTTCTTTAGGACAAGTCCAAAAAATGCTTGGAGTATAGGAACTTCATCTAATCTTGTTTCTCTTACACTAAGTCCTCATATAAGTATCATGCTTCAACCATCAATACAGAAGAATTTAATGACTATCATGCTCATACAAATAGTGAGTCACTAGATAAAAGTAGGGGAACTTTTTAAGAAGAGAAGCAACCTAGGAAGTTCTTTAATCTACCTCCAAATAGTAGGAAATACACCATGTAAGCCTCTTTAAGATTCAGACTTAGGAATTTATCCTCATTAATGAGGTATAACATCAAACTAGAGCTTATAGACTAATCAATTATTATTCCACTTGGACAAGTGGAAGATGTTGTAACCACCATCAGTGGTTGGTACTATCTTGCAAATTTCTTAGTCATCCAAGTTAGGCAAAATAAAGGAGAGTTTTCTATCATCATGGGAAGGACATGGCTTAACATCATTAATGCTAAATTAGAAATAAGATATTTATTCTTGGAAATTTTCAAGGAAGATGAAAGAAGAGTTGTACAAAAGAAAAGAGTTTCGTGCATCACATACAACAATAGAGGCTAAAACTATGTGTAGGAAGTATGGACCATAAGAAAAAGTCATAAAAAAACATGTAGAAGTTGTTTTCAAGATATGTGTATCCAACAATGCCTGTATGTGGCAACCACCAAACAAGAAGGTAGCCAGTGGTTGATTGATGAGATAAAAGTAAGATTAGATATATGTATAGAACCAATTGAGAAAATTAGAAGAGCTTATGTTAAAGAAACATATAAGAAAAAAACTTTCCTACACTAAGTTTTAGTATGAAGACGATATTGGATGAGAAGAGTTAGAAATTCTTGACAAGTTTAAACCATAACTCTTAGAACTTAAAACAATATTGGGTATACTATAATATGTTTTTATGAATAATAGGAAATTGATAATTATCAATGGTAGTCTTGATAATAAATAGAAATAGAGATTACTTGAGGTCATAAGAAAATGGTTAACAACTTTTTCATGGTCTTATGATGAGATAACTAGCATAGATTCATGCATTTTCTAACATTACATCTACACAAATCCAATAGCTAAATCAAGCCGCTAGTTAAACTTAAGAAAGTAGTCAAACAAGAGTTAGAGAAATTACTCAAAGTTGGATTCATCTATCCAATATTGAATAGTGAATGGGTACGTCGAGGACTGAGGGCATAAAGTATTAAAAAGAGTAATTAAGATAAATCTTGATAAAATAAGAGTCATCTAGAGCATCACTCAAAGTGCACAAACAATTAAAGATGTTAGATAATTTCTTGGTCATAGAGGGTAGTATAGAAAATTTGTCAAGAATTTTTCAAAGATGGAAAAATTGCTTGTGGAATTAATGAAGAAAGATGTATCATTCGTTTTGCTAGAAAAGTATGAAAAGATAGATTAAAATAGAAATTAATCGAGACTGTAACCCTAAAGGCTCTAAATTAGTCATGATCTTTCTAAATTATGATGGATGATTTCAACTATGTGCTAGGGGTAGTACTTAATTAGATGGTAAAAAAGACCTTCTTATATTCACTATGCCAGCCGTATCATTGCCAAAGCACAACTTAACTACATCACTATAGTAAAAAAGCTCATAAGGGTGGTGTATGCACTAGGGAAGTTTAGATATTATGTGCTTGTTTATTTGATCTATGTACACACTAACCATTATGCAATAAGGTTTTTGATGAACAAACCAACAATCATTTTAAGAGTAATAAGATGGCTTGTGATATTACAAGACTTCAACATTACCATGATTGATAGAATAGGGATAGAGAACGTAGTAGTTGATCATTTTTCAAGATTATGATGGCATTCATAAGATAATGAAGAATCTCTATCAAATCAATTTTTAGATAAATTCTTATTTACAAGATCCAAAACAATTATAGATTTAGTAGCAAAGTCTTTGATCACAGACTATATGACTTACCTGACATCATAAGAAATCCCTACTATGTGGGATAAAAAGAAGGAACAATTTCTTCATAGAGTCAAGCAATTCATGAAAATTCAAGTGAATATATATAAGATCTATGTGGATGGATTAACTTGATGATGTGTTTAAGAAGAAAATTAGTAGAGGGTCCTACAAGATGTAGATAAAATATCATGTAGTGAGAAATACGTAGGAAGAAGGACTACTATGTAACTTCTTATGGTAGGTTATTTTTGACCTACCATATTTAGAGATGTACATCGATTTGTACAATCTTGTGAAGGATGCTAAAGAGATGAAGGATCATAATAGTGGATATAACCATTTGAACCATTTTATATCTCAGGAATATATTTTATGAGGTCCAATACACCAATATTAATGAAAATTTGTACATAATTATGACTATTTACCATTGCATCAAGTAAGTAGAAGCAATTGCAATCAATGATTATATAGTAACAACAACAGTAAAGTTTTTTCAACAAAATGAGGTGAATAGATTTGGAGTATGCAGAATACTAATCTAAGATAATGGGACATATTTCATTGGAACTACATTTAAGAAATTAATGCAACACCATGGAATTAACCATAAACTCACTAAGCCATATCATTCGTAAGCAAATGGATAGGCTGAAGTTACTAATAAAAAAATTACATGTGTATTAGCTCAAAATATTAGTAGGTATTGGAAAGATTAGATCACTAAGCTTAACAATGTTCTATGAGCATATTGATAAACCTAGAAACTTCCAGTGGCAAGTTACCTACTCTTCCACTTTAAGAAAAACTTAATATCCTAACCATTACCTATTCACTTGACTTAAATGTAAACTTTGCACAAAAATAATGATTAATGAATCTTAATTTGTTATATGAAAATTGATTATTCACCAACATGTGTAATGAGATTGATAAGAAGTACATGAAGTGTTGCCATGACATTAGGATTAGACATGTTTTTATAAGACTAGAAGATAGTGTCTTATATTATAACCCTTGCCATGTTATTTAAAAGACTAAGTTTTAAACCTTATGAGAATTATCATATATTATTTATGTTACATATCAATTCGATGCCATGCAAATCTATCACTCGACCAATGTACAAAACCTTATTCTTGTTAGTATTCAATAAGTCAAATCATTCCATAACTTTCCACTATTAGAAGACTCAACAATAGCTTAGACTAAGACAAAATCCTATTCAATCTTCTACATTTATTTCTTAGATAATAGTTATGGGGGAGTTACCCCTAATATTTTGACCATGTGATTTCTTTATTTTTCATTTTTTCTATTTTTTAATTCTTTGATATCTTTTCTATTCTTAATATTTTCTTAATTCTTTACTATCTTATTCTTTGATATTTTAACAAATTTTCTCAATTTTATATCCTTTAATATCTTCCAAATTCTTCATACATTTTCCTCTTCTTGCATATTGATGAGTAGCCAGTAGTCCTTACGCCCAACCATATGAATTACAAGCATTCACTAGTGATGAGACGCGACATGCACAGTGCCGCGATATCGTGTCTTTTCCTACGATATCGCGTACGCGATATCGCGGTCCGCCGCCATATCTATAAATAAGAGGTGGCACTCCCCTTATTTCCCAATCCTGGCTAGAAGTAGCGAAGCTCTAGCAGATTGATCACTCCAGAGTAAGAATTTTTCCCATGTGCCTGCAGTAGGAGTCCTAGAGTGAACGGCTCTTTATTCGAGAAGCTTGTAACTCGAACCCAAGTTGTGTATGACAATAAAGACGAACTTGATTGGATAAGCCTTGCAGCACATGGTTTTATTATTGTTTATTTACTGCTTTCCTAGTGCGCACAAGTATGACTTGATTACAAGCGTCTACGGACGTGTACGACTAATCAAGAAATCGGCTGCTTGTCGCAACGCGTGAGTACGACTTGACTACGAGCATTGACTGCTTGGTAACCCAGTAGCGTATTCTAGGATTCTGTGCTTGGTAATCCCAGTGGTAGTTCAGTTTGTACGGCTAGTCAGGGAATCGGCTGCTCATCGCTAGGCTAGAACGTGTGATAAGTACGACTTAGTTATGAGCACCCACGGGTGTGTACGACTAGCTAAGGAATCAGCTGCTTATCACACTTAAGCTAAATAGGTGCCTCAGTATGACCACTTCGAGCACTTGCGTTATGTGTGGTGATCCCAGTAATGATTAGCATTTGGTAAACCACTGTCGCATAGTTCAGGGTGTGTCCGGTAAGTGGGAACGGATGCTGACGCTAGTTAATTTAGACTTAGGTCATTAGTTAGAGTTAGTTAGTTTCTCAACCCTTCCTCTCTCATAGCTTAGGAGATAAACCTGAAAAATACCAAAAAAATCACATACTTCAGACTTGCTTAACCATACACTGTGACACTTACAAGCAAGCCTGGGAAGACAACGAACGATCAACCCCAAGTGTTTCTTGTGGTGTTAAGGCATTTAGTTTGCGGAGTTCAACCAAATCATGCGTGCACACTCATATTCGTATGGTTGAGTGTAGGGGTACCTCGCCACTCATCATTGGCGCC
>MNCI01010715.1:413386-444898 GCA_015680685.1 Gnetum montanum | reverse complement strand
GAATTCCATGGACTTTAACTCTCCAAATGCCAATAGTAAAGATAGTGACCTATGAATGTGATCATTGTCTTCTTAGCCTTACTTGTGTGGGTGCAAGTGTAAGGTTAAGTGAGAGCCAAGACACATGATTTGTATTAATTTTTATATTTTTATCTTAATTATCCTTAAGTGGGAAATAAATAAATAAATTAGATATTAATCTAAGTAACTATATAATGCCTTAGTCTATTTCCTAACATAAGTGATGAGTTATCATTTCGTTCTAAATAAGAGGTAAATAGTTTTGATAGACAGTTTTTTTTAGTTCTTAGTTTAAGTGTTAAGTGTTAAGTAGTTCTTCTCTCAACCCTTCTCTCCTAGTGTATGCCCACAGTGTAGTGATTGTAATTGTACGACATCCTTATCCGAGTGTAACGTACTTGGACATGCACATGACCAAAAATAAAGATCGAGATTACTTCATCATTGCAACATTCACTTAGCTTAATTATTTATTTAATTGTTATTTACTACTTTCTTAGTTAATATCTTCTTACCCTAAACTCCTATTAAATGCGAAATGAGTAAGACTTGATTACAAGCATTTAAGTGTGACTACTTGGTAACCTAGTAGCATACCTAGGATCTACGCTTGGTAATCCTAGTGGTAGTTGTGCATGAAGTCCAAGATGTGTATGAATGACTGAGGAACAAATGCTCATCATACTTAAGCTAGCTTAGATTCCCTCTTGCCCTCTCTCTTAGCTTAGTTAATATTATTTTCCATCACCTCCAAGAGTAGCATTAGTATAGGAACACATCATACACCTCATTCTAGACTAAACCATACGTGCCAAAGTTAACACTAGTCCAAATGGGAAGACAACGAATTGCAACCTAAGGATAACTATCTTGATACCACAACTAGTCCATCTGTAGAGTTCGATCGGATTGTGCGTGAAACGCTCGTATTCATATGGTTGAGTGTAGGGGTACCTCGCCACTCATCATTGGCGCCGTTGCTAGGGATGATGCTAGATATCTAGATTAGTTATATCATACAAGGTCATTGTACAGGAATTAACAATATATATTTGAGGAAGAAATAATTATAAAAATTCACATATAAATTCACACAAAATTTCACAACCATGCCTCTCCTACAAGACTATAATAATGCCACATCTAGTGAGGTAGTTCTTTGGAGAACCAACGAACTATATGACAATGAAGATTGGAGTACACAACCCAAGGTGGGAGTTTCTTATAAGCATAAATGAAGGCAACATCATCCCAACACACAAAAGCATAACTTACTTAATGATGATGAACCCCTACTGGCCACTACAAACCTAACACAAATACAAGAGGCTGTTCGAATCTCCCATAGGCATCATAAAGAGAGTCGCCTACCTAGGCTCAATTTAAAAAACTTTCCCAATTTCCTAGGAGGCTATGACTTAGATCCACAACAACATTTACAAGCCTTCTACGATGCCTGTACATGGAACAACATTGATAATGGTTGGCAAAAACTCAAGCTCTTTCCTATGACACTCGTTGGCCAAGCAAAAGTATGGTATAGATTGTTAAAACCAAATTCAATACAATGTTGGCCAAAAATGGTAGAACTCTTTAACGAAAGATATCAACCTATGCAAGAGTTTCAGCCTTGAGGAAACAAATCCAAGAGTGGAAAAAAGCACAACATGAACCCTTGGACATGGCCTTAGAAAGATATTATGCACTGTTAAAAAACTTTCCAGGCCATGAGTTCTCCGAGGAAAGGCTAATGTACCATATCATTAATGGGCTTTGTGATGCAACAAGAGAAACCCTAGGGATGTATGCCTAAGGTCAACTATACAAACTATGAACCCAACAAGTCCAAGAGCTTATTAAGCGAGTAGCAAAAGAAGAAGGAGAAATGGTTAGATGGGAGAGTGTTGAAAAACATCAATGGGACTAGTATCTCAACTTAACAAAGGTCCATAATCACAAAAAGAAGAAATCAACCTATCTCAAGGTGGAAAAACCATCTTTGCCAACATAAAAATCACTAGAAGAAGTTGAGGCAAAGATCAATAATATGTTGGAATGGACACATAAAAATTGTGGAGAATTTATTGATATTATTGGAGATAGATTTTTGACAACCTGAGAAGTAGGACAAAATATCATTAGACATTCGGAAAGAAGGAATGAAGAAAATAAGAGCTCAACTGCCGATCATACATATGAATGCAACATTTGCCTTTGCAATCACCCCAAGGGTTAATGCCCAATCTTGTTACATTTATATGAGCATTGGGGAAGCATGTTACACCTAGAGTTCGTACAGAGATACTGTGTTTGATAATAGTGGCAACAATCCCAGTCGTGGGGGAAGCCACCCCTAAATTGGAGACACCCTTTGTATCATTCAAATCTAAATGCTTATCTAGTTCAACATCCTATTTCCCCAACTAGATCAGCATACTCTATCTCATCGCATTATCATTCTCTTCAATACTATCAGCCCATGCCTTCAACACAACCACCACCTTGTGTATCCTACACTTCTGCTCAATTTCAACATTCTCATCCTTTTCCTCCTTCTACATTGCCACCAACTATTCCTAAAGTATCTGCAACACAACAACAACCTACGAACGTTACTTGTGCTACTATTGCCAATAGCAGTGAGAGGCCTCATCAACATCAAAAGCGTCCCTTTTTTAAACATGACCATAGGAAGGGACAACACAATTCCAAGGCCACTGCATTCTCCAACTCAGCACAATCCCAACACCATGGTGCATCCTTCTCTTCGAACCCAATGCCTTGTGTTACTTCATTAGGACCATCAACTCACACTCCAACAACCATGTGGCTCAATGAACACAGCCATGGAGAGCGACGTCCTAATCCTTGCATACCATCTTACAGTCCCAAATATCATAGTGGGTCAACTCTTTATCCAGGAACCACATCTCATAAATTGCCCCACTATGCTTACTATAATCAAATGTGTGAACCCCAATGAGGTAAGTGTGATCGAGTTTCAATATTTCCAACATGCAAGGATCCTCATCTTTCATTTATTAATCCTTGCCATCCTCAACCATTTAGTTATGGGGGATATCCCCAATTTTAATAACAAGCAGGATTAATAAATATTTTTCATTTTCTTTAATTTTACAATTTTTGTTTTCCAGTTTTTTCATTTTTCAATTTCTTATTTTGTCTTTTTGTCTTTTTATCCTATTATAAGTAATCTCATCTATGAATAAAACACTCATGTGGCTCATTGGTTGAGGTGTGTTCTATGTTATCGAGTCTCGAACAATCAATTATTTGGATAGTGAGCCCATTACACCCACTCATCCATTTTACAAATAAGAGGTTCTGTTCGAAGGTACAATGATATTCTTGACATTCTTAAAAATTAAAATTAATTTTGTGCTCATTGTACCCAGAATGAAGAAGGATGCACCAAGAGGGAATGATTAGGGCGTGACATCAAGGGGACTTATGGATTCTCTTTGGTGACGTCTATGGAAGCTATCATGCAACGTGGTTGTATTAAGATCCTTGTAGATCTAATGAAAAATGGAAGTAAGAGTAATCAAAAGGGCACTCAAAAATCCAATGTTGTTCTAGGGGGTCCCATTGGAAAGACATGCATCCATGCCTAAATATTGGTGGCTTCTCTGGATCCAGCAATTGAAAAAAGAAAAAAAACACAAAGGAAGTGCCACAAAACAAAAATCACTCCTTCCTTGAACAAAATGCCAAGTGATTGTATGCCTTGTTGTTATGGTACTCTCATAGTCGCTCATCATGGGATGAAACAATGTGGTGTTACTAATCAAAGGAATGGACTTGATCCTGATCTTGGAACGATGGGTTAATGACATATTAATCATGCTTTACACGCAAGATTCACTATGCCCTGGGTCAATTACCTCATGTCCCAATCTCTACAATCCCTTCTGTAGTACGTCTCACCTCACTGTCCATGTAATTATAGCTCATGTCTCGTATAGCGTAGAATTCTTACCTCATCTCGGTGATACTTACATGTGTGTGTTTTGTGGAACTAGTGTGGATTACATTTAACCCTTCTAGTGCCCACAGACATTTTTAAGTGTGGTTACACAAGGGCATTATAGGTTGGAACCTGCTTTTGGGAGGACCCACTTGTGTAATCTTTTGTAATTTTCATTCATAACACAGCACACACACCTCATTTATTACCCTTAGTGTATTTTCCACAATAATTTTTCCTTTATTACTATCCCTTCGAATTCCAACGTTCCTATGAACCATCACGTGGCCTTTTTCTCTCACTTACCACCCAAAGCCTTTATTGATCAATTCCATCCACATATAATTATTCATGCCTTCATAACTATCTAAATTACCCTAAACCCTTTAACATGTGCCCACATGTCCTTAATTTCCATTTTTAATTTCAGAAAAAACCTTCAAAATTCAGTATTTTTCCCTTGGCCTAAACATCAATAGGCCGTGATATCGTGTCACATGAAACTATATATACATGAACCCCCCGTAACACTTACCATCATTTTCCACTATTCATGCGGGGAAGTTTTTTAAATTTTTCTCTACGACTTACGATTGTGAGAACCTTGCTTTTATACCTATATCTTGCTCGTTGGAACTTTGATTTTCATTCCATCTGAACCTACTTGAACTTGGAGTGTTCAGCTTAGTCGTGGGGAAGGGACACACACCGAATAGCGCATAAATTTTTTGGAATTTGTCATTGCTCGAAGGACATTATCAAGGGTAATTAGTTATAATATTAAGGATAATTGTGTCAAAAATAATTTCATCCCTTTAGGTACATCGGAAAACTAAAATTGGAAACCACCTAAGTAAAAAGGACTCACTATTATAATCTTTCGAGAAACATCACACATAGATAAAATAAATTAATTAAGGCAAGTAGTAAGGTATAACTTAACTTCAGAAACAACCTTACTAACACTTAGCCCTGTGTGATTGCAGATGACCCTGAAATGTGGACAACAGGAAGGTCCTGCTCAGGGTGGAAGTAAACAACCTAAGAGAGGCGAAAAACAAGTCCCTACTAGACAACATGCAAAGCAGGAGGAACAATCATTTAGCATTCATCAAGAAGATCCTACTACTGTACAATTAGGGCATGCAGAAGGAGGAGCTGCTGCAGTGCCTGAATAGGGACAACATCTCACATTGCCCCAGGATTATATTCAGGCTATCCACAAAAGGTCCACATTCACTATGGTGATTTTGGAATTAAATTTTGAATCTTTTACAAAGTTTTCTCCTAAGGCTATTAGGGATCACCTCAAAGGGTCTCCCTTATGGCCTATCCTCTCTACAAGTGGTGCTTGGTACTTAGGGGAAACATACCAATTCTAGCACAACAGAGAACAAGGCACCACCATTAATATTTGTGGTGTGACAACTGATTTCTTTGTGATAACCTACCTCATCTATATTTCATGAAGATCTTGAGGCGGTTTGAAGAACAAAAGACAGGGAAGCTTGCATTACCATTCCCTTGTCTTACTAGAAAGCTGTGCTGACATGTTGGTATCAAAGGATACACTAATGATGTCCTCCGAAAAGCCAAAAATGCTTCATATGCTAAATTGTTAAAGCCACCAGCTACAAGGAAAATCATTGGTGAGACACTGGGACCAGAACAAGAAAAATAATAGATAGTAGGGCCAACTGCAACCCAACTTCCAGGACCCAACCAACCTCTAAGTACAGGACCCAGCCAACAACAGGAAGTAGGGCCTCGCAAGGGCCAGGATCAACCACCGTCGTCACAAGATTACAGACCATCGATGAGCCATCTTAGGGCCATCGCTGAGATGATCAGTTGGGGAAGTCATGATGATGCAAATCTCTTCTGCCTTATCAATGATGCCATATAGCCCACGGTTTCTTTGGATCATGCAAGGGGTGAACTGTCCATCCATATAGAAGGAGGGGAAAGTGCTTGGTCACAATAGATCTCAGGAAACACTGCATCTTTCCAAGTACAATTAGAAATTGGTGAAGGGGCCACAGTGGTGGTCATGCAACACCAGGATGTAGCAGGAGCCATAGAAGTGATCGTAGATCAAATTAATGAATTTTTCAATGTACCTATTATGCCACCAGTAGATCTCACAAGAGCACGGGATGCTCAAAATTTAGCTAGAACCTCAATGACTCCTGCAAAACATGAGGATGTGCTTGATCAATTGCTACAAATAGGATAAGTAATGACACCCCTGTTTGACATCCCTCAAGATGTTACATCAATTCAATCAGACCTCATTTCCATGAAAGGAAAGTTGTTCTTGATAGAGGTGAGGGTTGAGCATGCTGAAGTAGAGGTGCAAAATTTGCAAGAAAAGCTTGTGGCCCTACAAGCCACACAGCGGGACCCTTTGCAATTTGTTCTTGCAGAATAGATGGACAGTTTCAAAACCAAGCAACTAACCAAACTACTAACGGAGAATAAGAAGGTGGCATAAGAAAAAGAGAGGGCTATTTGGGATGCCTCTTTAGCACAAGCACAAACTCATGCACATACCAAGGCACTCAAGGCCTTATAAGAGGAAAATAAGCAGCTTCTTGCCAACAACCTTAGGTTGATCTCTATGGAGAAGCAAAAGAATGTTCTCGAAGAAAACTTTCATTATTTGTAAGAACAATTCATCTGGGTCAACCAAGATATGAGCCATTTGGCTAAGGAAAATCAAACCCTCTCAATGAAGTACGCACCATCCGCCAAAAGATAGCTATCAAACTAAGCGCATGGAACAATGAGGCTAAATAACATAAAAAGCTAAAGGAGCACTTCCGTGATTAGGTGGGGATGTACAAACAGATCATTGAAAAAGAGATCCATATGGCCAAGGCCCACATCAATGCTATCAATGCTCAACACACTGACTAGTAGGCCATATTGGACACATATGCATTTTTTCACTAGGTAGAAGTTAAGAACCAGGATGTGTAGATCCAACACCTTACAGAATATGTGGAGTTGGCAAACCTATGGTATGCCAACCTTGCCATGTTAATAGCAGGCTACTTGAGAATGGAGCTCGAACAACAGGTAGCCACCACCTATAGCAAATATGAAACAAAATTTGCAGAATGCAAAAAGATATTGCAAAAACTAGAGATTGTAAGTTCTGAATTTGAGGTGGTTAAAGTAAGCTACCAGGGACAAAAAGATGTCACAACAGATTTGGCTCGATGGTTTGTAGATTTCCAAGAATACAGAGACAAAGCCAGAGCTTATGAGGAGGAAATATAGGTGTTTGCGACTTGGTATGTTAAGGAAAATCAAATTTTTCTGTAGCTACCCTACCCATGGGAAGTGCCGACTCCATCAAACATCAAAACATTAGCATGGACATCTCAAGACCCTTGAACTGAAGAGGAGAAACTCTAGGCCATACTTTAATGCCATCAAGTCCCAAGACCTGGAGCACAAGATAAGAAAAAAGCATCCATGGAGGAGCCACCAACACCAGGAACTACATGAGTTCCATCAATTTGGTAGCTGTAGGATTTTCTTTAGCATTCTTTGTGTTGTGTCTCTATTTTGTTTTGATTTCACACTACAGCATGAACCCATTCTTACCAACCAATAATCCCATACCTATCCACTATGTAATCAATGAAACTTGTTCTCACTGTAACTTGAGGATGAGTTTTCATTCAATCGTGGGGGTATGATGAGTTATCATTTCGTTCGCTGCAATATTGCATACACGATATTGTGTACTCGATATCATAGTCTATCTCCTCATCTATAAATAAGAGGTAGAAAATTTTGATAGGTAGTTTTTTTAGTTCTTAGTTTAAGTGTTAAGTGTTAAGTAGTTCTTCTCTCAACCCTTCTCTCCCAGTGTATGCCCGCAATGTGGTGATTATAATTGTACAGCATCCTTATTCGAGTGTGACGTACTTGGATACGCACATGACTGGAAATAAAGATTGAGATTACTTCATCAATGTAGCATTCACTTAGCTTAATTATTTATTTAATTGTTATTTACTGCTTTCTTAGTTAATATATTCTTACCCTAAACTCCTATTAAATGTAGAATGAGTATGACTTGATTACGAGCATTTAAGTGTGACTACTTGGTATCCCAGTAGCGTACCTAGGATCTGCACTTGGTAATCCTAGTGGTAGTCATGCACAAAGTTCAAGATGTGTACAAATGATTGAGGAACAGATGCTCATCACACTTAGGCTACCTTAGATTCCCTCTTTCCCTCTCTCATAGCTTAGTTAATATTATTTTTCATTATCTCCAAGAGTAGCATTAGTATAGGAACACATCATACACCTCATTCTAGACTAAACCATACATGACAAAGTTATCACTAGTCTAGATGGAAAGAAAACAAACTACAACCTAAGGATAATTGTCTTGATACCACAACTAGTCTGTTTGCGGAGTTCGATCGGATTGTGCGTGAAATGCTCGTATTCGTATGGTTGAGTGTAGGGTACCTTGCCACTCATCAATAAGTATATAAGCCCATCTTCTATACACATCATGTACTCATTATGATGCTACTGGATTACCAAGTGTTAGGCTACTGGGCATAATAAGTAGTAACAAAGCTGGGATTACCAAGCATTAATAGTATGCTTAAGGTAGTTATACTTATGTGTATTAATTAAGTGTGTTAATTAATTACGAACACAGTTGTAAAGTTCATGAATAGTAAAGTGCATAAAAGTAAACATTTATCTATTCCAAGTGCTTCAAGGTATTTCAAGAATCTTGTCTTTATTGTTGTCACATCAATATGTCCAGGTACATTGGTACTCGAATAAGGATCCATACAATCCTTAACTTCTACTACGGGCACTTAGGAAAAATGTTCTAACTATTATGGAAAGAAACTACAAGAACTTCATTACATAATTGACTCTACAATGCCCTAAATGTGGTGGGTGTGTGCATTTATATAGGTAAATATAGATGCCACATTGATGCATATGTGTTGACGCATGCCCATCGACACAACCCAAACCTTGTGACTCATCACATATCTTTGATTCTTTATCAAGTTTTCTATTCTTAAAGTACATATTTTTGTTGATTTTTCTAATAAAGTATCAATAATAAGCAAGATCTACTATCAATAGCAAGAATTTCACCCTATGTTATCAAATCATTGAAAGACTAATTATATATATAGTGATATCACATCATTAATTTCTCCATTTCCAATAATAAGAGGTTCTTACTATGTACATAATGAGATTGTTATCACATAAAACTAAAATATATCCATGATTATTATGCCATGATGGAAAGGTGAAGAACCGAGAGGAAATGAAAAGGGTGTGGCTTTAAAGAGATTTGTTAATTCGTGAAGCTTCTTTTATGGATCTAATGACATTATGTTGTTGTATCATTACTTGTGTTCTAATTTCAATGAGAAGCATGTTCTTAAATAAGTACTACCTTGCCATGTCACTAGAAAAACATGTTATCATGCTTGAAGGTAGTTCTCTAGTAAGGTTGATACATTTATTAACTGTAAATTCACATACTAAACATTACTAGGGGTACCACTAGAAAGACATGTTACTCCCACCTAAAGGCAAGCTACTTCTCAAGAATGTAAGGAGGGGTAGGTGTAACGCCTCACCCTACTGCATCTTGCTAGGGTAAGGTGATGCCTAGGGCCACTAGTAATATCACAATGCAAGCATGATAAAGTAAAAATTAATGAGGTGTAGAAATAAGTTATATTAAGGAAGGTCAAACTCCATAAAAATCCATGCCAAACCAAAGACTAAACATACATTTTGATTTATAAAACTAAATATATCTACATAAACCAACAATTTACATTGCTATCATAAGATACAAAAATACATAAACATCATCATCAAAAATATAAGAGTACAGAGAGTTTCATACAATTATAAATAGTACATACTACTATACATGGAAATATACATTAAACAATCCTTGAATATTCTCTACTCCTCTACTCTCTTTCTCTATGCTCATTTGTGCTTTTACAACTTCCACCTATAATTAAATAAAGTTAGTATAAAATTAAGTGGGAAGCCTTTACACTTCCCTTGCTAGATGGTTGACAAGTTTTGCATTGGAGGAGAGGAGTGGGGTACAAGGTAACCTACATCAATGATTAGTCTTGCGCATGCTAAGAGAAACATGTGTATACACATTATATCACACATAACACTGGCATAATTGTTATCAAAGAGAATAGATGGCTATCATACAATCATAGATAAAACCATTGTTTGACATAATCTAGCATATATCCATTACACCACATCACATGCATTTCCATTATCATGCCCATGCCATAATACCTACTCCATATCATTAAACAACCCACAACCCAACAATCATAATCCAATCGTATTATACATTATCACCACCATGACCCACATATTGATACTATCACATACATAGCTCATGTGGTCATTAGCACATCCACACTCAGTGTATCATGTGAAATGTTTCCATGAGTACTCATAAATAGCCATTTCTTGCAGGTCTTTTATTAGTCTTTTATTTATCCAACTAGTGCTAAAGTCCTTCAACCTGTGACCTACAATCACTAGCCTTCTGGAGGACTAGCTATAGGGACGAACACACTTATGCCACATACCAGCTATAAGGATGAACACATCTATGCTCTTCCACTCTTAAGATGAGGCCTGAGACAAGAGCCTCATTGATGCATCATAGTGGAGGTCAACCAAAACTACCTCTAGGGTGCTTCATCACCTAGCATCACCCTCCAATGATCGTTACAAGTGTCATTGTGAAAACATGCACAAGTCCAAGCTAGTTTAAGCCAACACATGCCACAAGCACAACACATCCAAAACCAACATAATATGCTGACATATATCCACACCTAATAGTCACATTCATTTCATGAAAATAATATCACAATTTAACAAAAAAAATTTTGTACTAATACCATATTTCTTGAATTGCATGTGATTCCACAAAAATGACTACTATAATAACCTCCAACATGACATATGCCCAAATAGAAAATCAATTCCACAATTAGAAAGTACTTCCTAAGACAATTCCAACAAGACTAATTTCACCTAAATTGGACACGTGGAAGCAAAGTTATGTAGGTTTAAAGTTTGATTAATAAAATAATAATTAATAATAATTAATTACAACTAGTGATGATTGAAGCTCCTAGAAACTTCTGCACCATAATAGGTTCCTAAAATATAAAACTTCAATGAAACCAAGCTCATCAACATCACATATCATATTTCACAAGTCCACATCATATCATACATTGCATATATATTAATAAACAATTTGTAAGCAAAACCCTACAATTTCAAGAAATATGTAGAATAACATGTCCAAGCTCAATCTTTTAACTATTTTCCCCACATGCCCACATTGCATGATCATATACACTAATCTGACATAAAAATATAGGAAAAAAGTAAAGACAACCCACTAATTAAAATGGTTGTAGTGGAAAATCTGAAATAAGCATGAAATCCTCAAAAATCTACTAGAATTTTGTTTAGCTCCAAACAAGTTTCACACCCACGTAGATACAATTGCAGCAATCCCAAATCCAGGTTCAATGTAAGCAAAAAACCACCCACAAAGCTCAAAATGCCAGAAAAAGGATGAAAAATGAAAGAAAATGAAGGAAAAGGAATTGCAAATCCGTTGTTGTTCATGCAAACACAAAAAGAAAGAAAGAAAGAAAAAAGGAAACCTAAAGCCCAATTTCTATGGGTAGGCAATTGTGTGTGGAGGTGGTGGGTCAAAAGGGCAACAATATAAACTATGCTTTTAAGCATATGTTTTTTTAAATATACAAGTTACTTCCCTATTTTTTTTCTTCCACACATCATGTGCATAATTCAACTTTATGTTTTTTTTAAATCCTTATTTTAACTAATTTTTTAAAAGTTTTTTCTTATCCTACACTTCAAATTAAAATCTGTTTGCACCTACGAGGTCCTTAACAAGCACTCTACACATGCACATGTTAAAATCACATTCAAACACCACAACATAGGCTATAGTTTAAATGCATAAACACTGAAATAATCCATAAAGTGTAAGTACATACTAGATAGGTGCTCTTGTACCCTAATCTAACACCTATTGATGAGTGGCTAGGTACCCCTATGCCCAACCATACGAATCACAGGTGTTCACACACGACTCGGTTGAATTCCGTAGACTGTAAGCACTTAACATACACTAGACCTCTAACTAGTAAAACCCTTTGTTAGAACGGTCGTTTTCTTCTCAACCTCACTTGTGAGTATCTAGTGGTGATGGTTAAGTGAGATTGAGGCAACTGATTTTTATGGCTTTTTACTTTATCTTTTGGTGTCTAATTAAGGTGTGGAAAGTAAGGAATGCAACATTATATAATCTATAATTATCCTAATCTATGTCTTAACTATTCCTAGCATAAGTATCCAATCCCATCTTTCATGCATGTCCTAAGCATCCCCTAACTACTACTGGGCTACCAAATGTTAAGTGTCGATGGGTTACCAAGCGTTGGGTTTCACGTTTGAGATAGTCGTACTTATGGCTTCTAAGAACTATAAGAGAGAAAAAGTGATTACAATAATAATAACATAAACTCAAATGATTAAAGAATATAAATATTAAACTATAAATTCATATAAATGGCTAAGTCCAATTGCTGCAAGGAATGCTTGAAAAGATCGTCTTTATTACCGTTCATGCCAATGGGCTTAGGTACATTAGCACTCGAATAAAGAGCTGGACACCTTTCTTACACCTACTGTGGACACTTGGAAAATATTCTAACTCTCATGGAAAAAAACTGCAAGAGCTTTGCTGAAATTGACAAAAAGATACCTAAGAGTGGCAGGAGGCCACTTATTTATAGGTCAAAATAGATGCCGTGTAAACGAGGCCACGTCAATGTATGGAAGGATGTGTCAACGGGGTCATGTCGACATGGCCGTATATACGGGGTCCTGTATATGTAGCCTAGTAGATGTAGTGATTGTCAAACACTTCATCATACCCCCATGACTGAGTAAAAATGCATCCTCAAGTTCCTCTTACAATTTGGAAGGTATGGACTTTTATTTACAACACAGATGACTTGACACACATACGCACATACACACATGATGCACCAAGTGCCTGAGTGTACAAAGAAAGGAAAATTAAAAAAAAATGGTAGTGTTTAGAGATAAAATTGAACACCTTGCTAGTCCTAGACTCTCCGCTATGTAGAAGGATGCAAAACTTGTGGAGAAGATCACACCGTCCCCGGTGGCAGTGGTTTTGATAGACCTTCACTAGCCTGTGGCCTGTGTGGTGGCGATGACATGAATGATGGCTACCCTACAGTGGCTACAACTTCTGGAGGCAACCAAAAAGCCTCCAAGAGGGCTCTCATTTTTTCCTCTTTTCTTCTAGGATCATTCATTGTCCAGGCAGCTTCACCAATGTGTGTTGGAACTAGAACCACCCAAGAGCATGGTAGTGCAGAAAGGAGCTCTTTCAAATTGATGAACCAGGCTGCAAACTATTTTCATTCGATGTCAAATGCTCAAATTGATGTTTGTAGCTACTGGTAGTCATTTATAAATGGGCCAAGTTCTCCATGACCACACACTATCCTTCAAAACTTGTGCAGAGAACCTTGGGTTCCACGTTCGCTATTTCCAATTTCTGCTTTGTCACTTTATGTGCTTGGAACTCACCCTCGTATAAAGAATATGAGGTGGCCACTTTTTTCTCCAAATTGGATCATGGTCTCCCAACTGTGAGCATAGCCAGGTTTGCATAATGAAGGTTGGCAAGCTCCATATATTCTATCATTTCCTCAATCTGCAGCTCTTTGAGGTGGATTTCAGCTTGATTGTAGGCATTCAACACGTCAAAGATAGGTTGTCATACCTCGCCTCCTTCTTGGAGCTGCTGGAGTGCTTGGTTTAGCTTAGCCTTTGCGACTTGGATTTGCTTCTCATTTACTTCCTTTTGCAGTCCCACTTGGTCCCTATAATGAATCTTGACTTTTTTAAATTTCAGGGCCTTGTTCTTCCAAGCAACGACTTCGATGGCAGATTTCTATCACAAGGTTCAAACCTCCTCCATGGACAGATTTCAATTTTCAATGGCCAACCTTCTTACATCAGCACTCACCCTGGCTAGCTCTTCATGCTGTTGGTGAATAAAATTTTTCATGTGATCATTTTCAACACCAACATTACATAGGCGATGGACCTCTGCAGTCAACCTGACGTTCTCTTGGCGAACCTCTGCTAAGTCCTTATCTAAATGATATGTCTGAGCATTTGCCAAGGCCTTATCAAAGATCACCGACTCTCACTCATCCTCAACTATTTGAAGTTTAACCTAAAGTTGTTGAAAAGCTTCATCTTTGGTGAGCTCATGGTTGAGGAGAGTTAGATCGGCAAGTTGGGCTCTTAACTGGGTGACTTCTATTGCCAAGTGTTGGCAAGTAGCTTGAGCAACTTCAAGTTTCCCTTTCAAAATGAGGCTCTTACCCCTTACTGATAGCAGCTCTGACTAGGTTGCAATGATGTTATCTAGAAGATCAAAGACATCTGGAAGTGGTTGCCCGGTTCCCACTAGTCGGTCCAATAGCTCTTTGTGTTGTGTTGCATCAATCTTGCTATGTGAAGTTCCAGTGGATGCCTGTACATCTTGAAGCCCATATACATATGGTACAGGCACAGCCGATGCATTGAGAATTGTAGCAATTGTATTAACAACCACTTCAGCTGCAATATCCTATCCCTAGTGCGACATCACTAGGATTATTGCCCCTTCACCATCCTCCAAGCGTATCGAGAAGGTAGCAGCATTCCTTGAAATTTTAGGAAATAGTTGTTGGGTTGATACTATTACCTCTTGGATGCTAGGATCTGTTCTTGCTGGTAGTTGAGTTCGGGCGGCAGAGAACATCAACCCTACTCTTTTTAATAAATTGATTGATCAAGCTAGTTGCTCCAGGTCACTCATTGCAAGGTGATAAACCCAAGGGTCTTCCCCTTCACCAGTCTTGTCAGATTACTCTTGTTAGCTCAAGAGAAATTATCGGATTTCATGGATGTATTCTGCGATAGTTTGCAAACCTGACCTTGTTGTTTGTGTAGGTGGTAGAGGTGGTTGGTACTCTTCCTCTATCTTTGTAGTGGAAAGAATCCCTTCTTTCATCATTTCACGCCATGAGGCAATTGGGACGTGTAGAAGTGTATCATTGGTGTAGTATGCTATCCTTGCCTGTTTTCACAATTTTCTGATTAGGCAGGGGAAGGGGAGAGCTCGTCTTCCATGTTCGCTTTCAGTGAACCTCTTTTCAATTTCCAAGAATATTAGCTATGGAAGACTCATTGGAAATTTTCCACTCAAGGTGGCATAGGAACGATTAGAGAAGGCTGTGATTTTACTGGATCTTACCGTTGGATTTAGATGGTAAGACACAATCTTGGAATATACCCACTCTACAGTTGTTAAGGTGCCAAACTCCTTGCGATCTACCCCATAGCACCGTTGGATCCACTCGCCTTTTACCTTAGGGTTTGCTTGTTTTGGGATCTCCGCCACATCTGCTCCGATCTTTAGCAACCCCAGAGCTTGTGCTATTTCCTCTTTAGAGTAAGAGACATAAATTTCCTTAATCCTTACTCTAGAACCCAGTTGCCAATTTTTCTAGAAGAGATAGGTTTCTACTGGGTACCATTCACCACTGGTTATGATGATCGACCACATAGGAGAATTTTGCAATTGGAGTCTCACATCTTCTAGTGCATTTTCGAGAAATTTTCAAAAGTTTAGCTCTTGTAGGACCATCCGTTGCACTTCTCGCGACTTGATAGCATCAAGATAGGCTTGGGTCAAGGTGACCTCAAGCCTTGTTGCTATCCCCGGAGTTTCATCTCCCTGCGATTGCTCGCTGGGCATCTCCTCTTCAAGAATCTAATGGAAAGATTCCACATCAGGTCCTTTGTAGAGGGGGCCAGTTGCATGAGAGCCCTCGACGTGCTCTGGTTCTTGCACACCTTGTCCCCTTCCCGTTCGTGGACACTTGTTCCTCAGTTGTGGTGGTCCTTCGTCCCTTGGATGCCCAGGGTTTGGATTCCATCTGCAATCAACATAACCACCCATTAGACTGTGCATAAGTAGCTCAAAATGGTCCTTATACACCTTCTCATTTCAACTAAGTTATGTTGTTGGCACGAGCATTCCATTAAATCCCCCAGAGTGTTAATTCATGGGTTAGAGCCAAAAAAAACAAGGGATGAGTTGGAGTTTAAACGGTTGTTTTTGTTTCTTCCCTTAGAGGTGCGAAGTCTTAATTAACTAACTAATTAATTAATTAATTAATTAATTACACATAGGCTTTACACCCCCCATGACTAAGAGCATACCTCCAAGTGCTTAAGAGGGCAAGGAACAGTTGATGTAGATCCATGATGGAACGTAGGTGCTTGGGAAGAAGTTAGGTAGAAAAAATGACAAAATCTCCCCCCAATTTGTTTGCAAAATGAATGAAAATCTAAAGTGCAACGGCCATATATATAGGGGTTGGGTGCTGTGTCAACGAGGCCGCATATACGCAAGTGGCTACATATATGGGGCCTCGTATATGTAGGGGGTCACACCCATTGACCAACATTGACTAGCCCATAAAAAGCCCGAAAAGATGAATTTAAAATGCCAAATTAGGGCGGTTGAAGAGTGTGAGAGACCTGGAACACGGCTGAGGACAAGAGGAAGGAGAGTTAAGATAGACAAAGAGTCAAAAGTAGGAAAACTTGGTGATAAATAACTTCACAGAGAGGGAATCGAGAGATGGGACCAGTAAAATAATCAACCACGAAATCAAAAGGATGGAAGATTAACAAGCAGGACCAGGACTATGCAAGTGGGTCCTTCCCATAGTAGGTGGTAGCCTTAGTAGCCCTTGCATATCCTCAACACTGGAGTTTGTAGGCCCTGGGGTTAAGAAATGGAGCTCGCAAGTTAATACTCTTGTCCTAGAGATCCTACCAAGGCATTATTAGGACATGGAAATCACGACGAACTTTCAAAACATAAGATGGGCAGTGAGGTGAGTTTGGGAGAGAAACGGGTGAGAGAGATGAGAGAAGTGGAATTCCAATCATTAGTCACGTAAAACCCCATGTGACATTGTGGTTAAGTGACCTAGTAGGACCATTCCTGAGTTTAGACCCAAAACCAACCATATACAGTGACCTCGCATCAATAGGCGAAGCCCCATCCATCCACCAAGTGTAGAGTGCACCCATAGGAAACCACCACTCCAAGAAGTATGAGAGGAAGGAAGTGAAATGGGACTAAGTTAGAGGGGATGGAGTGAGTCCCATAACTCATTTTGGTGGCCTGTGAGAGGTAGTCTAAGGGGTGTTCTTTGAATTCCCACATAGTTATGATTTTATTTTGTTCATTTTCTTGTTATTTCATGGGAACCACACCATGCAAAGACCCATGCTTGTTTGCATACATTCGACCAAGGGGTGTGCTTTGAATCCTCATGTTTTTTTTTTTGAATTTTTGAATTTTTTTCGATGAGAACCACACCATGCAAGGTCAAATTGCCCAGTGACTTCCTTGTAGAGAAGGACGTGAAGTGGTAAGAAATCCATAAGGACACACTGGCAACCCAGGGGATAGGAGAGGGCGACGAATGTTGCTTTCACCTTGAAGTCACACCCGATTCAAATCATTGGGTCATCCTCGAGTTTAGGAACTACACAAGTCACACATTAATTACAATTTTTTTAAGTGAAGGTTGCATGTTCTCAAAGAAAGGAAAACCATGGAGTGGGTGGATGGGTGGATGACATGGACTCACTGTCGATTTTATGAGATAAAAAATAGATGTAAAGTCCAAGAATAACAAATGCGAGGGTGAGAGTGAGATAAACTAGGTAGACTATTTTACGTGACCCATCATAATGAAAATCATTCACGCTAGACACCTGATGATAATAAGACAACTTATTAGCAAACAATTGAAAATTAAACACACACATATACATAGATAAACAACAAAGAAAATAGAAAAATAATTTAAGAAGGGAAAAATTAGCAAGAATTGGCAAACGTATGAATGATGTTGAAAAAAAATTCCAAAAAGGGTTTGGGGTGTAGTGGAATGGATTAGCATGGGCGACAGTCTCCTCCATGACTGGGTAGAAAGGAGGATACACAAAATATGGAGCGAGGTTGTCCTAGTGATGATGAGGTGGTATCACTAGTTAAGTAGAGTTCACAAAAAGGTTTCAGTTGTTGCCGGTTGATCAACTGCGTTCTTGTGGGGTCTTCAGGTTTGTGGATAAGCAAGGCCCCAAATGGTAAGGTTTTGGAGACAATGTAAGGTCCCTCCCATAGTGTTTGAAACTTTGTCAGTTGTGATACATGGGAGGGGTTCCAATACAACACCTTTTCTCCACATCGAAATGTGACCTTTTGAATCCTAAGGTCATGTTGTTTTTTGTTGTAGGCCTTGTGGATCTCATTTGAAGATAGGTCCACTAATCAATTCTCATCTAGTACACTTAAGTTAATAAGTCATTCACGTTGTGCTAGTGGTAGCTCAAGGCCTAAGTCATTGGCCGTGGATAGTGTCTAGAGTTCTGCCTGGATTGGAAGTTTTGGTAGCTTGCTGTACACTAACTCATAGGGAGAGTACCCTATAGGAAGTTTCCATGTGGAGCGATAGGCCTAGAGGGCATCATTGAGTTTGGTGCTCCAATCCCTCCTATATTTGCTGATGGTTCAAGTAAGGATCCTGGTGATCTCCCTATTGGTGATTTCAGCCTGCCCGTTAGCTTAGGGGTGGTAAATTTATGGGTGACCCCCAAGTGTTGCATGAGTTTTTGAAAAGTGACACCCATGAAATGAGTTCCATTATCTGAGATGAGTGCATGTGGCACTCCAAACCTATTGACGATTTGTTGTTGGAAAAATTGTGCAATGGTGTTTGAAGAACAGTCGACGATGGCTACCGCCTCCACCCACTTTGTGCAGTAGTCCACAGCTATGATGATTTATGCCTTTCCATTGGATAGGGGTGTGATGGGCCCCATGAAGTCGATGCACCAGATGTCAAAGGGCTCCATTTGGTTGGATCCACTGTTGAGGTCCCTCCAACCGTGCAGTCATCCCACTGTCTCTTTGGCATCGTTTGCAGGAGTGATCGAACCATTGTATGTCCCTAAAGATTGTGGGATAGTAATATCCTACAAGTAGGATCTTAATGGCTATGCAGCGTCCAACATAGTGGCCCCCACAAGGGCCATCATGAGCATCTTAGAGGATGCGCAACGTATCGTCATTAGGGATACACCATTGAACTAGGCCATCTGCCCACACCTTGTAAAGGTGGCCATTGATTTCCATGAAGTGCTTGGCCTTATTGAGAAACTGTTGTTTCTACCAATGGTTCAACTTATTTGGAAATTCTTGAGTGGTGAGGTATGTGAGGATGTGGTTGAACCAAGGTAATTCCTTAGGCACCAACGAATCGACCACTCCCATGAAGAGAAGTTCATCTGGAAATTCATCGGAGTGGGGCTCCTCCTCTTCTATGTCATCCCATCGCAACCGAGACAAGTGGTCAACGACCACATTCTCGGTCCCTTCCAGTCTACCATGGTGAGGTCAAATTCCTAAAGAATCACCAGCCATCGAATGATGCAGGGGTTCACCGTTGGTTTGTTCATCAGGAATTGGATAGCATTGTGGTCAGTAAGCATAAACACCTTGTATCTGAGCACATAGTGTCAGAATTTTTCCAAGGTGAACACCACTATCATCAACTCCTTTTCAGTGGTGGTGTAGTTAATCTAAGCACCCACAATGCTATGGCTTGCACAGTGGATATAGTATGAACATTTTTTATCATCACACTATGTAAGCATGGCTCCCAAGGCATAATTAGATGCATCCGTCATGATTTGGAAGGGCTTGGACCAATTGGGTGCACGTAGAACTAGAGTCTCTATGAGTTTCTATTTAAGTAATTGGAATGCAGATTCACAATCCTTGGTCTAGATGAATGGAGCATCTTTCTTTGTAAGCTCTACCAATAGCTTGGCAATCTTTGAGAAATTTTCAATGAAGCGCCAGTAGTAACCAATGTGGCCAAGGAATGACCGCACATATTTTATAGTGCTTGGCTATCAGGTGATTCCTTGGATGATCTTGATCTTTTCAAGATCCATGCTAATCCCTATCTAAGAGATATGATGCCCCAACATAATGCCTTCTTGGACCATCAAATGGATTTTCTGCCAATTGAGCTGCAGATTAGTGTCTACACACCTTTTTATAACTTCCTCAAGGCTGTCCAAAGCTTGCTCAAACATGGCCCCATAGGTAGAGAAGTCATCCATGAAGACCTTTACCCCATTTTGAATTTTCTGCTAGAAGATGTTGAGGACAAGGCATTGGAAAGTGGCAGGTGCATTACACAAGCCAAAAGGCATCTTCTTGTATGTGAAAGTCCCCCATGGACTTGCGAAAGTTGTTTTTGCCTGTTCCTCTAGTGCAATTTGGATTTGGTTATTGCCACCATAACCATCCATAAATCTATAATAACAGTGTCCTACAGTGGTGTCCAACACCTGGTCCACAAATGAGAGTGGAAAGTGATCCTTAAAGGTAGTCATCTTGAGTAATTGAAGATCTATATAGATCCTCCATTTGCCATCCTTCTTTGGCACAATAACGAGTGGGCTAACCCATTTGCTATCGGCGATGGAATAGATGAACCCTGCTTTGAGCAACTGCTTGATTTCATCTTTGACGACTTACTTCAATTTGGGGTTCAACCGCCTTTGTGGTTGACGTCGTGGCTTCATGGAGGGGTCAATATAGATCCAATGTTGGTAGACCCTGGGATCAACTTCTATTAACTCAAGAGATGACCATGCAAACGCAACATCCCATTTGTTCACCACCTTCAGCAACTTTTTCTTTTGTTTAGAAGCAAGGATGGCATTGATAATCATTGGCTTCCCTTTTTTCAAAAATGCATATTCTAAGTGGTCTAGTAAGGAATTGAGCTCTAGGGGCTCTTTTTTGAAGCTTTTAGGGATTTGCATCTTTCCCCAATTATCATGGTCATCAATAGTGGAGACTTGTTGATGAACCTCTTCCATTTCATCCATGCTTTCTACATAGGCTCATACAAGCCCCTCATATGGTTCCATGCATAATGTGCTACTAATAGGATCAACTGTCAACCACTAGGTGCCCTCTTGATTGGTGGTTGCTGTGTATAAGCACTGTTGAACTAGCGATTCTTTGGTACACCGACTACAAGCTTGAATGGATGTCCACTTAGTGGACCATAATTGCTACACACAGTTGCACTCTGAGTCACTGTATGTGATGCATGGAATGTGCTTCTTCTTGATCTTTCCAAAAGGATTTTCCTTTGAAATTTCAAGGGAAAGATCTCAAAGTCCTAGTCTTGCATCCACCGTGCTCAACCAGGCTCTTCCCATTATGATAGGAAAGTTCCCCTTGCAATTCTCCACACGAATGACAAGGAAATCAGTAGGATAAGACCATCCACAAATAGTGGTCACAATGTCTTCCACCAATCCCAAGGGAACAATGATGGATTGGTCTACTAGCTTGAGCCAAATGTTGCTCTTCTTTAATGGGGGCAGGTTACAGTTCTTGTACATGTCATGAGAGATCAAATTGACTCCTGACCCCAAATCCAGAAGGGCTTTACATGGCTCATTCCCTGCCACCTGAAGATAGATGAGGGGACTTCTTGGATTAGTAAATTTCAAGGGAAGGTGGCCTACCTTTATCTAGTTAGTCACAGCATGTGTGAGCATGACCGTTTGTACATTGGAGAGCATTTGGTTTGAAGGCTGCTCGAGCAGTGGAACAGTGGAGGTGGTTTGAAGTTCACAGGCACTAGCCACAGGTGGCTGTGAGGGTGTGATTACATTATTGGGTTGGAAGAAGGGATGTTTCTGTGGCTTGCCTTCAGGTCCACTCAGCTAAGGTGCCATTTGTAAGTTGACAGCCCTCATAGCATTGCGTTGTTGTGGCTGTGGTGGAATTTCCCCCTGCATAGGTGGAGCAGGTGGTAGCTAAATGGGATGTTGTGGAGAAGGAGTAGTAGGAGAAGGTGATGGAGGGTAGTAGAGGTGTGGGCTTTCCCCCTTGGGTGATGGAGATTGTGGTCAAAAATATTCTAGGGGGTGGTAATAATTCTGGAATGTGATGTGACTAGAAGAGTCCCATGGAGAGGCTGGTTGCTGAATGTAGTACCCATAAGGATCTGGCTGTCGGTAAGGGTATTGCTACCTTGGAGGTGGCATTCCCCATGCTTGTGGGTGCTACCACTGCTGGAAGTACTCAGAAGGTTGCAGTGGTGCTCCACTTGGATAATATCCTTTCTACTGTTGGTGGAACTGCTTGGGATTTCCTTGTGTTTGCTACTTTGCCAAGCGATGATTCAACGTGTACACCCCAGAATCTTGGAGATGTGACACCACAAGACAACACCCCTTAGGATGTTCATATTGGCATATACCACATTCATCATCCTCCTCCGTGTTAGAGTCTGTAACTTGTTCTACTGCAGCAACTTTGCCCTTACCCTTATGTTGGGCACATTCAGCTTCCTTCTTCCTATGCCGATCATGATCATTACCTTGTTCTTTGAACTCTTATGTAATTTTTAGCATACTTTGGAATTTTTCTTCCAAAGAGTCCCACATCTTATCAACCTTTGTCGATATTTCAGATGCAAACTTTTGTAAGGGCAAGGTTTTTATGTTCACAGCTACTTCCAGTGGTGATTCCTCCTCATCTTCACAAAATTGGACTTCCCTCTTCATGAGGGAAGGATCCCAGTTAAACTCTTCTGCACTCTCCTTCTTTCTGAGTTCCCCCTCTTCTTTGGCCACTTGCTCAATGAGGTGTTGCAGTTGATGGACGCTCAGTTCTGATAATCGTCCCTGAGCGTACATGTCAAGGGTCTTTCTTGTTTCAAAGCAGAGCCCATAAATGATATGGCGAAGCTGTGCTTGCTGAGAGTAGCCATGACTAGGGCACCAATGTAGCAATGAATAGTACCTTCTCATGGCTACATCCAAGGGTTCATGATTCCCTTGCTTCCAGCCTTGGATTTGACATCTCAAATTCGCCACTCTAGAGTACGTTTGATATTTGTCATTGAAAATCTCAAGCATCGTACTCCATCTTTGGATTGATTTCGGTTCCAAAGATTGGTACCAACTTTCTGCTTCCTTGATGAGTATGTGAGGGAATAGCTTAAGCTTCTGCCAATCATTATCAATATTCTGTAGGGTACAAGCATCATGGAACACCTACAGGTGGGTTTGCAAATCACAATTGTATCCCCCTTCAAATCTAGGGATATTGTTAATGTCAATGCATTTAATCCGGCTATCTTTCATGTGCCTGCTAGGTATCTGAACTACCTTAGTGCAACAATGGCTCATTCAAGTCATAATCCTACTAGGCATCATAATTTCTATGATGATTTTGGCTACCCCTCCTTTCATGACGGTGAGCCTTGCACGATTGGTCATGTGTTTCCCCACGCTGGTCCCTTTAGTCCTTACAACCACAATCTCCTCACTCCTTTCTACCACGGTTATGATGAGAGTTTGAACTGGGTGACGGTAGAGGGGAGCGAGAGGATGGAGAAGAAGGAGAGGATTCACCACTGCTCCAGTGTCGATCTCCCCCTCTACTCTGATGACGACCTCAATCATCCTATCCATCCTTGCCTAAGCTGTGACTGTTCCCACGTGACCCTCCATCCCCTTGGGGATCTCGGTCACTTGGTGGCTTGTTTTCGATAATGGACTGGAGGACCTACTACCCTAGAGGAAGTTCGGCCGAATGGGAATCATGAAAGATAAGTTCCCCATCATCCTACAGTCCTTGCAAGAATAAGGGGTTACTGAATTGTTTTCCCTTCATGTGTTCGTATCATTCTGCCTGCTGTTGATCTCGTGCTCGTTGGGCCTCAGTGGGACAATAATCCCAGTAGTCATGGTCCTCCATGACGTACTCCATACTGCAGTCCTAGATGCCTAGTCTGGCAAGATTGTGGAACAGCATTCCAGGAGCCGATCAGTCAGGTGGTAGTATGATGCTACCTTCCATGTCCCGCTATCACAGATGCTCATCCTGATGTAGGATGAATGTGAAGTCAGGGACATATTCATCAGGATGCTTGTATACCACTCGACATTATTGTGGCATTGGTGGGTTGTATACATCTCGCCTGTGAGAAGACATGTTGGATGTTAGATGATCCATTTACTTGATGTACCTTACTTTTTACTTTTAATCTGCCTAGCATGTGTAAATGTTACAATCCTGGGTCCGTTCCAACAACGTAAATGATAATTTTGCTAAGGTTAGATGATGCATGTAAGACTAACAGTCCACAACAATGATGCCAATGATGAGCGGCTAGGTACCCCTACACCCAACCATACGAATCACGGGTGTTCACATGCGACTCAATCGAATTCTGTAGACTATAAGAACTTAACATACACTAGACCTCTAACCAGCAAAACCCTTTGTTAGAACGTTCATTGTCTTCTCAACCTCACTTGTGAGTACTAGTGGCAATGGTTAAGCGAGATTGAGGCAATTGATTTTTATCACTTTTTACTTTATCTTTTGGTGTCTAATTAAGGTGTGGAAAGTAAGGAATGCAACATTATATAATCTATAATTATCCTAATCTATATCTTAACTATTCCTGGCATAAGTATCCGATCCCATCTTCCGTGCACGTCCTAAGCATCCCCTAACCGTTACTGGGCTACCAGACATTAAGTGTCACTGGGTTACCAAGCGTTGGGTTTCACATTTGAGATAGTCATACTTATGGCTTCTATGAACTATAAGAGAGCAAGAGCGATTATAATAATAATAACATAAACTCAAATGAATGATTAAAGCATATAAATATTAAACTATAAATGCATAGAAATGGGTACGTCCAATTGCTACCAGGAATGCTTGAAAAGCTCGTCTTTATTGTCGTTCATGCCAATGGGCTTAGGTACATTAGCATTCAAATAAAGAGCCGGACACCTTTCTTACACCTACTACGGGCACTTGGAAAATATTCTAACTCTTGCAGAAACAAACTGCAAGAGCTTTGCTACAATTGACAAAAAGATACCTAAGAGTGGTGAGAGGCCACTTATTTATAGGTTGAAATAGATGCCGCATAAACAGGGCCACGTCGATGCATGGAAGGATGCATCGACAGGGCTGCGTCAATGGGGCTGCATCGACGTGGCCGCGTATACAGGGTCCCGTATACACGGCCTAGTAGACGTAGCGACCATCAAACACTTCATCACCTATGCTAGCAACATCACCCATCTAACACATCACATAGGGCTAGTGTACATAAATCATGTTTGTTAAGCATGTTAAGACATCGTAATCGTAACATAAAGATGAAGTCATATAAAATACATTTATACTAAACTAACTTGTCCTTGACAACCCATTGAGCCCACACACGTGATGTATAAATTGTGATCGTATGACCATACCTAATGAATCTGGATGGGATATAACAGTAGGTTGGGGGGTAGGGGGAGAGTGCAGGGGGTTGTGGGGGTGCAACTGTTGTTGTTATTGGAACCTTAAATAATTAAAACATAGGTACACCCCAAGATATATATAGTTCACATGGAATTTTATAGCTTAGCATTGCCCACTAGAATTGAACCCATGACTTAGAGTTTTCAAATTAAGAGTTGGAATCTAAAAGGATCTCTTAGACTAGTCACATTATGTGGATGGAAAGACATGTGATTACAGGGCTAAAAGACATGTTATCCATGCTTGAAGGCACTCCTCTAATCAATGGTCAAGTTTGCTTCAAAATTAACTATTTCTTTGTTCTCTATTGCTAAGTAATGGTATTTCATGCTTTTGTAATGGTCTCATGGTCCTAAGTTTGAGATGATACGATATGATGTCATTGGTAAGTGGTAATGATCTCTTTAACCATGCATTACACATAGAATTCATGATGCTTATGATAAGACACATCCTATCCCATTTTCTGCAATCCCTGCTATTATCATTTCACCTCACTATTATATATAATTATAATTTAATGATTTTGTATAGAATAGTATTATTTTCTTACTAGGGTAATACTAACACGCGTGTCTAAGAAGACAAGTATGGTTTACATTGAATTCCTTGTGTGCCCATGAACATGAACACTTGTAGGTGTGATTATACAAGGACATTAAGGGCAAATGAAACACTACATATGGTTTACAATAACATGCATCAAAGCTTAAGCCGGTACCTCACCCAATTGAGTAAACTCTAAGCAGCAAATATGTTATTATAGCATGTGAAAAAGTAAGATTTTTCAAAATTCCATTGTGGTACATAAAGTTATATTTTTGTATTAATTTTTAAAAATTTAATAAGTTGTTTATTAGTAATTTTTGTTAAAGCGCAAAATCAAAATTCTATAATTAAATTGCGGTGATAACTGACTATCATGAGAAAAAATAGAAACATACGTAATGACAAAAATAAAAACATATAAAAAAGCAATGCATTGATATTCTTTTTACTTTACATTTTTTTTCGCATTTAAATCCCATTTTTTAACCATTTTAAAAACTTGCTTACAAGATCTTCCCAGATCAGATAAGATTTTTCGATATATGGTTATAACGGCTTTTGCCTTAATTTAATTTGACTTTTCCAATTTCTGTTTTCGCTTTAATTTAATTTGAGTTTGCAAATTTTAGGGTGTCCATTTGCCTACTGCTACGTCAACAGAAGTCAGGTTTCTGCGAATTCTTCATGTGCACTGCCTTCAACGAAGAACTGAGCTCAACGCATCCTGCCTGGGAAAGTATAGCTGTCTTAAACTTTACGTTGTTTCATAGGAGATTGCAGCAGAAATCCTACAGTAAACTATGAAATCTTATTGCAACGGTCTAACAAGAAATTAAAGCCGTTGTATACGCTTTTAGTACATGCCTAAGCCTATACAACATCAGCGGGTGATATATAATTCGAGAAGAAGAGACGCAGGTATTTCAATGATATCACTCTCAAAGGCTAAACACATCTACTTCGATTATTAACAGCTTTCATGAGCAAATGTGGTTTCATATCCAGAGGCAAAGAAAAGGAGCAGCAGAAGAGGTCAGGTTTTCATCCTTTGTTATTTATTTACATGATCTTGATATCAAGGTTGTGTTTAGCTTTTTAATTTTTTGGTTTGCAATCTCTTCAGTTCAAAGAGCTGCGATTATTATATCATTGCTTACATAACAAGAAATGGTTAATTTGCCTTTGTCCTGGTTAGGTTCTTGCTTTTAATCTTTTATTTCTTTTACAGTTTATGTCTTTATGATTGATGCATCAATCTGCAGATTAGCGAAATAATAGATTTTCGTTTGTCATCTTTCTATTATATAGCCTATTTAGTTTTAGATATCATTTTACGTAAATTGTTTGCATGCTGAGAAATATTTATTTTCTTGGGACATATAGCCTATATTACCTGTATTTGTTTTGAAATAAAGAATTAAAATTGAAACCATTAACTGAAATAATGAACTTTACAACTATACGGAGTAACCTTCAGAGCATGCATTATGTTGAATTACTGTGAGCAAGTATTTAAAATTTTAATCAGAAGGATGGTATACTGAAGAATTAAGGATATAGAAACTGTATATACTACGTGTTATTGAATGTTTTTACGAAACCGGAGGTTTTTCAAAAATCATGCAAGTTTAAAGAGTGATTCCTGTGTGTTGAAATATATATTATAGTTTTTAGTGGTAAAGAAAGATTCGCTATTTCATTTTTACTCATATATCATTTTATGTCTCATGATTCTTTGATCAACCAGGTCGGGATTTCTCTGAAATATATATCCAAAATTCCAAATTACAAGTCCCAAAGTCTTAAGTCTTGTATAATAATTCTTTTTCACAAATTGCAACTGCCTACAAGATGATTAAAAAGTGGTTAAAGCTTCGCAAATATGTGCAAGTTCTTTCTCTGAAATATATATCCAAAATTCCAAATTACAAGTCCCAAAGTCTAAGTCTTGTATAATAATTATTTTTCACAAGTTGCAACTGCCTACAAGATGATTAAAAAGTGGTTAAAGCTTCGCAAATATGTGCAAGTTCTCACAAATCTACAGAAACGCATAAAATTATTGAATAAAAGAAAAAAGGTGGTATGTAAACAGGACAAGGAAGACATTGCTGTACTCATTCACAAAGGAAATATGGCGAGCATTAAACGTAGGGTAGAGCTGCTCTACAAAGAACAGAAGGTTCTGAATGCGTATATGCTTCTGGAAGGTTTTTGTCAGATTGTTAAAGAAAGAATGAAAGATATTGTAGAGAAGAAATTGTATTTTGATCTGAATGAAGCTGTTTCAAGCTTGATTTTTGCTGCAGCAAGGTGCGGAGATGTGCGTGAACTTATCGAAATCCGATCATATTTTGATAAAAAATATGGTCATAAGTTTGTCGTGCAAGCTACGGAGCTTGAGTCTGAGCACCATGTTAATACCGCACTTATTGAATTTCTCTCTAAAAGGCCCCTAAGCAAAGATGGAACGCTGAAACTGATTATGGAAATTGCTGTTGAAAATGAACTTGATTTTGATCTCATCAAACTTCAGATTACAAGTTCCGAAAATGGATCAAGTTCTTGTACTCAATCACTGCCCCTTGCATCTTCGTCTTTTCATCATGCTAACGATGTTGCGAACTATAATGAGGAGATACAGGAGCTGTCATCTCCATTTATAAAAGAAAAAGTTACTAGCAGTGCAGTATTGCATCCATTGATTGTTGAAAGTTTTTCTCTTAGGAAAGTTTTGCCCTGTAAATTGAAGGTCGGGAACATTGTTAGGGTACAGGACTTGCAGAGCTTTCAGGTTGCATGATTTTTGATTAAGTATAGACGCAGTCGTTGCTGCTTCTCTTTTGAGCTATAATAAAACATGATATGATGAACAATTTAAGTTAGAATCGCTCTTGTGCAGCCTAATTAAAGAGTTTCTCCCTTTCTTGCATTTGTTACTTCTTTTCAGAGGACTGATTGCTTTTCGGTTTAGATTATACCTCCTTCATTCGGCTTTGATTACACCTTTTCATTATCGTTACTGTTATTCGGTATTCGTGGTACTGTGTTTTGAAGTTCATGGCCATGCCGTGCTTTACCCTATGTGAAAGTATGGCTACCGAGGTTTAATGTAATCTTTTAGCTTTCATGGCTTTAAACAAACAAGGTTATTATTTTAAAGGATTTACCTAGGGAAATCTGCTTATTGAAACGGAAAAGTGGATTCTTCTTCGTAATGGTAAAAAAATTTCGCTACAGCTATTATAATGTATTGGAGCATGCTGCCTATTTTGTCATTAGAGTGGTAATAACTAATCATGTAGGAATGTTTTATCTTATTTACTTTGAATAATAGTGTTGACCATAGAAAAGAATAGAAAGGAGATGAAAATTAAATTACTAAGGAAATGTAGAAAATTTAAACCTCCCTACATTTTGTAAAGCAAAGCATACATGATAACAATATAATATTTATGCATCACAATAAAAAATAATAATTAGACATTAAAAAATGTGTCATCAAGCATCATCTTCTCTATTGTTAAAGAAAATCTATAGATTTCTTGGTTTTATATATTTCTTATACTTCAATTTCTGTTCTTTCTCTATGGTCTCATTCCTTCTTACTAGTTGTTACAAAGGATTTGTATAGTTGAGAAGAGTACAATATTAAGAGTCTTGCACATATAAGTTATTAATGAATCACTAGAATAATTTTTAGTATATCCTTATTTCCTTCATGAATTTATTATCATGCTTATCATTAACATTAACTTAATTTTTAATATCTTCAACATTAGAATTTTTTCCCCTTTTCCTCAACATATTTTTTCTTAAGCAGAAAAAGATAAGCATTAATCAAACATCCTTCACGATGATAACAATTGCAATAATTAGAAAGATTATAATATATAATTGACTAAATATAAGTCTTCACTTGTAATACTAATTCCTTTTTATGATTAAGAATATTCATTTCAACAAAAAAACATCTATGAAAACTAAATGTTGTAGAAATAGATTCCATATGCTTAATAGGACCAAGAGGACTAATAATTTTCTTTTCAACATTTTAAAAAATCAACAAAAAATTAAATACCTCAACAAAATATAAAACTTTAGAATATTTTGTAGAATAGACACCAATATTTGGAGTCCACTTGTGAATGATAAGTATTGCATGCTTCTATTTAAATGATCTTATATCTAGGGTATGATGCACCATTTAAGCATTGCCTAGCTCAACAAGTAGAAAAAAATGAGAATAATACCTAATATGAAGAACATGAATATAATGGTTTTACATCATGTCATATAAATGGGGGGTATTGAAACCCCAAAATAATTGTAATATAGGTATACCCTATGATGTAAGAAAATTTATGCAGAAAAACATTTGCCACAATGTGCATCTAACCAAATTGCACAAAATTATTGAAATGTGGAAATAAATTGAAAACTGACCCTGACCTCCAACCATTGATGCCTTTATGTGAACTTGTTTTGGAGAGTGTTCTGCTTTTATCACACTGACGCTCAACAATGATGGTGTATGCAAACTTTGAGTGTTTGTGAGGGACCAAAAATGTAACAGTGTCATGAGTTCTTATTTTCTGGTACCATTTGTTCTCCCATCAAGAACATTTTATGGGCTAGAAAAAATACATTATCAAAGCTTAACTTTTGGTTCAAATGGGAAATATGAGACCATTTTTGTGGAAATCGTTACAACAAATTTAGTCGATTTTTATTTTGGAATTGTTAGTTTTTTGTAACACATTTATGGTTACATTGAAACTTTCTGTAATGCGTAAATGGTTACATTGAAACTTTCTGATGAGATGCGATTCGCATAGGCTGCGATATCGCATCCCATGCGATATCGTGTACGTGATATTGCGTCGTCCCCTGCGATATCGCGTACGCGATATCGCGGTCTACCGCCATATCTATAAATAAGAGGCAGCTTCCCCTTGTTTCATCATCCTAGGCTAGAAGTAGGGAAACTCTGGCAGTTTGATCACTCCAGAGATAGAATATTTTCCATGTGCCTGCAGTAGGAGTCCTAAAGTGAACGGATCTTTATTCAAGCAACATTGTACCTGAACACAAGTTGTGTACGGCAATAAAGACAAGCTTCTTGGATAAACCTTGCAGTGCATGGAATAGGATTTTATCTATTGTTATTTATTACTTGTTATTTACTGTTTTCTTAGTAATGCAGAATGAGTACGACTTGATTACGAGCATCTATGGATGTGTACGGATAATCAAGGAATCGGTTGCTCATCGC